>JAXBDA010006001.1:0-22228 GCA_036023075.1 Gaultheria prostrata | reverse complement strand
GGGTTGAGTTTTTGCCCCATAACTATACCCGTATCATGTAGCAGTGACTGCAGAATCTTTGCCAGAACACACGTTCTGTCGACGATTACACCGATGACTTTTATCAACTCGTGGCTAGGAACGATCTTTTAGAGACGCAGGAGCAGCTGATTCTGAGGTATGTTGGCGGCTTACGTTCACTGTTTTAAGATAATTTGATTATGAATGATTTGTGTTCGGTTTCGGATGCCCACCAGCGGGCTTTGGTGTTAGAAAAACAGTTTGGAAGGAGACCAGCGGGCAGTTGGGGTAGCACTGCTCGAGCATCTGCCGGGGCTGCACCACCAGTTCGTGCAGTACATTCTCAACCCATGGTGCCGGCAACAATCAAACTGGCAGCGTCGACCTATAAATGTTTCAAGAGTGGGGAGCCAGGGCACTGTATATCTGACTGTAGAAAGGGAGACCGTCCTGGCAAGACTCTGTTTGTAGAGCCTGATGGGGCCATTCATGACTCACCTGAGGGTTATGATCAGGAGGCTGTGTTCGATGATGGTGGTGAGGAGCTGGAGGAAATAGAAGTTGCGGGGGACACGGGCCCTTTGTTGGTGATCCGAAGGGTGTGTTATGCGCCTCAAGAGTCTGTGGGGGAATCATGGTTGCGTAACATCTTTCAGTCAACTTGCAATGTGGGTGGTAAAGTTTGTCGCTTTGTCATTGACTCGGGCAGTTACGAGAATGTGGTTTCTGAGGAGGCTGTTCAGAAGCTGAACTTGAAAACGGAGGCACACCCAAATCCCTACAAGCTGAGTTGGCTGAAAAAAGTTAATGATGTAAAGATTTCTAAGCACTGTTTAGTTTCCTTTTCCGTGGGTCTTAAATATAAAGATAGTGTATGGTGTGACGTGGTGGCTATGGATGCTTACCACCTCCTATTGGGGCGTCCATGGTAGTTTGACCGAAAAGTATCGCATGATGGGGGGACTGACACATACAGTTTGGTGTTCGGTGGTTCCAAGATTAAACTCTAGCCGTCGAGATGGAGAAGGAAGTTGTTGAGTCTGGGGTAGCTTTTGCGCTGATTGGGAAAGATGTGGAGCAGGAACAGTCTGAAACAGTGGTTCCAGCAGCTATTCAACCTCTATTGGCAGAATTTAAGGATGTGTTTCCGGAGGATCTACCAGACGGGATTCCACCTCTGCGTGACATTCAGCAACAGATTGACTTGGTTCCGAGTTCCAATTTGCCAAACCAAGCTCATTACCGAATGAGTCCGAAGGAACACGAGGAACTGCGAAGGCAGGTGGAGGGATTGTTGGCCAAGGGTTTTATCCAGGGAAGTCTTAGCCCATGCACAGTTCCGGCCTTGCTAATGCTGAAGGACGGAACGTGGCGGATGTGTGGATAGCCGGGTTGTCAACAAGATCACTGTACGGTACCGCTTCCCCATACCTCGATTGAATGATTTGTTAGATCAATTATGAAGGGTGATGATGTTTTCGAAGCTAGACTTGACGAGTGGTTATCACTAGCTTCGGATTAGGCCGGGGGATGAGTGGAAAACTGCTTTCAAGACTCGTGAGGACCAGTACGAGTGGCTGGTTATGCCATTTGGTTTGTCAAATGCACCCAGCACCTTTAGGCGTGTGATGAACCAAGCACTGCGCCCATTCATTGGTAAGTTCGTTGTGGCTTACATTGATGATATTTTGATTTATAGTGCCACTTCGGACTTACATGTGCAGCATTTGAGGGAAGTACTTGAGGTCCTACGGAAGGAAAGTCTGTTTGGGGGTCTGAAGAAGTGGAGACCCTTGTGCTGGTGGCTGACTCCTACTTTTGGCCCTCCCTACGGAGGGATGTCTATCGGTTTGTGGAGACCTATCATGTCAGCTGTGTCTCTAAGGTTGGGGCGACTAATGCTGGTTTGTATATGCCCTTACCCATTCTGTCCCAGCCTTGGGCAGATGTGAGTATGGATTTCGTTCTAGGCTTGCCCCATACCCAGAGAGGTAAGGATTCTATCTTTGTGGTGGTTGACAGGTTCTATCAGCTTTATTTCATGATCGCACAAAAGATGACCATATTCCTATTGGCATGATGAATTGTTCCCAAAATTGTTTCTAAAGTTTCTTAGTTTTTTTTCTAAACCCCCTGCACTCCACCAGGTGAAGATCAGGATTACACACAAACTAAAAACCCTTTGGAAAATAAATTTGAAGAACTGTTGTCCCTACAGTAAGATCTTACTATATATAGCTTGTTGTTCAGTAACATCGTACCGTATGTTTCGTGGAGCTGGACACTGAACTACATAGTAAGATCTTAGTTTTTGTAAAAGGAACAACAAAATTGACTATGTTTATCGCAAAATTTCATATTCAAATGTCAGTTCTTCGTAGATGGTCAATGAACAGAATAAGTTTGCAAAGTGGCAGATGTAGGTGCAGAAGATGCAAATGAAATGGCTGGGAGCTTCTCATAATAGAACGAAGAATGTTCTGGGATAGAAATTAATATAGAAGGTAACATACGTTTACCATTTACCGTACAAATAGAAGAAAAGTAAAATAGAGAAAAGAATAACTTACCTCTAATTTCGAGGTACAACAACATATTTCGTATATCATCGCCTGCATTAGCAAGAGAAGCAGAAGCTTCTCCTAGTAATGGATATCCTCTCTCTGCGTGCTCCAATATCTCTATGGACAGCCTATCCCTGGGAGATGCTTTTCCTTGCTCAGTAAACTGGTAGTAATCTGTAGCCCTCGTGAGCCTCTCTGAAATCTCAAGCGCTTTTGTACCATCGGATGTGAGAACAACTGGTTCGGCTCCCTTTGTTAGAAGAGACAGTAAAATCTTACGCTCTTTACTTATAGCAGCAATATGGAGGACAGTGTAACCCCTTGGGTTTATGGTTAACGTCAGGAATTTCAAGGTCAAGAAGTCCTGTTATAGTCTTTGGATCACAATATGCAACAGCATAGTGAAGGGCACGTGCATAACTATATTAGTATGCCCCTCTTTTAGAAGCATCCTGACTAAATCTACATCATTAGAATCCAGAGCCTTATGTTTCACATGCTTATCAGGGAAACTGCTGCTTTCAGGACCATGGAAGCCAAGTTCCTGGAGGTAATCAACAACTCGTTTGACAATATGGTGGGGCAAGGTTTTATCAAGAGTTATGATGTCAACAAATACTCGCAATGCATCGGTAAAAAGCCCGTCACATTCCTTAGCAGTTAGCACAAAAATTTGCGAGACAAAGAACCACCGAAATGTCATTTGCTGCAATCTTGTCAAGAATATCTAATAGGTGCCTCTGCAAGGAAAGACACAATGAATTCAGAAAAGAAGAGAGTGAGAGTGTGCACTTTGTAATAGAAGCTGATCTCTCTATTGGGATGCAGTTGAATTTCTCAAACTAATTCTTGTGCCAATCTCCTTCAGTATATAATCGTTTCTGATACACAATATAGAAATGAGAAAGTAGATAGAAGTACCAAGTAGCTTATGCACATTCATTTATAAAATGTAAATGTCCAAAGATATCTACGGATGAGTAACACAAACTTGTCTGATTTAAGCATGGTTCTTGCTTTAGTGCTCAAGGGAACACACCCGGCCCCCCCAAACCCCAGCTACACACACAAACAGGAAAAAAAACGGTGTTGACATCCTGCGTGGTTCTTTTTATCAGGGGCTTGCCTATCCAAGGTTGGCTGATGGTTTCTTCGATGACCTTAACTAGAAAGAACAAAAGCCCCATGTCTGCTTCCCCACATTAAATGTGCAAAAAAAGATAAGACAAACCAAAATCTCATTCAAGGTAATATAACTCATGGATATACATAAGACATCTCAATTCACATATGTATATGGCTTTAGAAGTACAAATAAGAAAGAAGAAGAAGCTTTTTTTTTTTTTTCAACAATTTCAAAATGAAAATGAAGTAGACAAGTGATGAAAATGACATCCTCCACCAATTCATCCAGAAACCATTTCCAAATTTCTGGTTATTCTTTAACAGTTAATTGCCATAAGTTACACAATGACAGGTTATTCTTCAGTTGCTTAATTTAATGGACACTAAAAACAACACAATGATACTTCTCTTCGATTTCTGATACCGTTACACCCCCGATTCAGCAAGATAAAAAATAAATGTTTGAGTTTGGAAAAATTTAATCTCTATAAGAATTATTTCAGTCAAGCTTTCCGTTAAAATTTGTAAATCACATCATTAGTTCCGTACGAATTTTTTTCAATTCCTAATAGTTGGAACTTGTCGATATGCATTTGGTCAAAAAAAGAATGTTTATGATTCACGACCGTGACAATAAATTCTCGTTACGTACAATTCCCTCATCGTGCCCTGATACTAAACTTGGAAACAAGCTAATAAAACAGGGTAAATATATATACCTGAGAAAGTGCAATCAGTTCCGGTATCTCGAAAACGAAAGAAGCGTAAAGCACCTCCACCCCAAAATCCACACTGTTCATCAACGCAATCGTAAATACCTTCCGAGTTCCGGCCGCAACAACCTCACTTTTCCACTTCGCAAGTAACCCAAAACAGTTACCAGAGCATCAAAACTGACTTGGAACTTGGCTAAGTCATTGAGTTCCAATTTAAGCCCACTCTCTTTGCTGGAAAACAGAGATGGACCAATAAAACGGACTCCTCGCCCACAAAATGCGGCGGTGAATTCGATTTCTCGGCCGCAGGCGAGAGCGATTAAAGCGTCGGAGGGGGTGTTGGGACTTTTATCTTTATCGTGTAGTATATTTTGTCCTGGTCTTTAGAGTCAGTTGCTTGACCAAGTTTATAGGAGTGGTATCAGGGTTCGGGGGATGTGCAGTGTACGCAATGCGTGGAGTGTACCATCCGATCATCCATTTCGATAATGTATGATTCGGATTTAATCTAAGCAATAAATTGAATTCGACCGTAGGTTATTTGGATTAAATCCAATCCATCCATTATCGAAATGGATGGCCGGATAATACGCACTGCACCGTGTAATGCATTTTCAGCACTACTAGGGTTGGATAGTTTATTTTGATTCACTTCTCTGTTTTCTGCTGTGGCTGTGATTAGCTCCTTTATTTAAAGAAAGTGTTTGCGATCGATTTAGGCTACCGATTTTTTTCCCATATCTTAGTGCCCTTAGATATCTTTAATTTGTGATACCAAAAAAAATGTAAATCGCATATAAAACCCCAATTTCAAATTCAAAAGAAGCTCGATTTTAAATTCACAAGGCCCCAAACATGCAATATTAAAAAGGATCAAGGGATCCCGTAGTGCGCCTCCGCACTGCGGTGTCGTAGTGCAGCAAAAAACTACGTCATTTTGGGTGTGCAAAGGAAAACTAATTAATCCCTCAAAACTGCATCATTTTAATCTAGTTTTATTTGTTCAACTCTAAAAATGTGGGCATTTTTAAGTGGGTGTTCTATTTTCTTTAAAATCAAATTTGATTTTTAATTTCTTCTATATGTGAACATTAAAGTCACTTATTTTAGAGTGAGGTTGGTTTGTTTTGGGTTTTAGGAGTAGAAGTTTTTCTCCTTAAAACCTTGTTCTCAAAACAAAAAGTCTACGATTAAACACATTTTTAAACTTCTTAATTTTTGGGCTTCCTTCTGCTTTGCAAAAACCAATGCTCCTTCGAGATGAGAAAGGGTTACAGTGCATAAATACAAGAGTCAAGATGTGTCAATAGCCAAATGTGTTTAGAAATTCTAAATTATGCCACTTATTGTACTTAGGAGGCTTCTCACAAAAACACACTTGCAATATTACTAGGGAATGTCCGTACCTAAAGGCACTTTGTAAAAATTAGTTCTACAAAATAAATGAATTTTATTAGCTACTATTGTCTTGTACAAATTTAAAGTCGCAAATAATTTTCTAGATTTATAAAAGACCCATAAAAAATGAAAATATTATAATTGCAAACTTTACATAATCCTAAGAGAGAGAAAATGTTGTGATTCTAAACTTTTGCGCACCCAAAACGACGTAGTTTTGGGCCGCCCTACAACTCCGTAGTGCAGAGGCGCACTACGGGTTCCCGAATCCTATTAAAAGGAAGCCCCAAACTTAAACAAAACCAAATAATTACAAAGGCAGAGCCGCACCGAGGGAGTAGAAAATCGAGAGACGAACGAACTTCGGAACTTGTTCCCAATACTAAAATCCAGTGATTCCTGGTTTTGGTTTCTTTCTATAGGCCTATAATATTGTTTATTGAGAGCCTCTCCAACCCGGTTATCAAACTATTTTTGATATTTTTTGAGGATTAATGTCGAGAAAAAGAACTTCTTCAATCAACACATCAATAGAGAGCATCTGTTTTGATGATACTTTCTCTCTCATTAAACATGGTGAGTCCTCAAATCATTAACTATAAATAAAAATTACTAGTTTTTTTTATGAATTATATATATTCATGTTTCGTTGGTACCTGCCAGCCGTTGAAAGTACTTGAAACAAATTCCTTAAAGTATTTTTTTTTCTGAAGTACGAACAGCTTTCGGCTTCTTCTGTCAATTGGATCAAATCCTATCCAAAATGGAAAAAAATCATCAGCCCGTGTTAATTTATGACCAAATACTCCGTAATTCTACACAAAATCCTCAAAAAGATTTAAAAAAGAATTAAGTTAATAAAGTTGTTTTTTGGCAAGAAATTATTAATAGAGTTTTTTTTTTGTGTTGGAATAACAACTTTGAAAACTACAAAATTAGTCATCAAATTGGCACATAGATCAGCAAAAACAAAATTTTAATGAATTAAATGAGTGGCTTGGAGATACTCTAATATATTTCTATTCTAATTGATTTGGGGCGCTTTTGCTTAAGTCATATTTGTATCAATGGGAATTGAAAGTCTTAAGAGATGTGTTACCAGAAGATGTGACGAAACCAATTGAAGTGATCAAACATTTAGAAATGGATGAAAAGTTGTTTTCCAAATACATCGATTGCTTATACAGTTCTATTGACTATTCCCGCTACTGGAGATTGAAGCTTTTCAAACTTAAAATTGATTAAGCCTTACCTTCAGTAAACTATGTTACAAGAAAGGTTGAAAGACTCTCCATTCTATATATTGCACATGAGATGGTGGACAAGAATGATTATTCGGACATAATTAGTACTTTTGCTGCTAAAATTTTCTAAGGTTCGGGTTTAGATATAGTGATATTTAAGTTACGAGTTTGAAATCTTAGAATATTTGGTTATTATTTTAGGTTTATTTCTTATTGATGAATACTAGAATTTGTTTTTTGGAAGTGTAGTTTGAAAAATGTTTGATTTTCGTTTTAAGCCTAAAAAAAGTTAGGGCTGACTCTGTTCCTAAATTAGCGGTATGCTAGCTTTATGTAAGGGTAAGTTTCACTGATCCCCTGAGGTTTCTGATAAATACAAAGACCTCCCATGAGGTTTCTGAAATAGTAATGCCTCCTTTTAAAAATATTGGTGAGATCCCCCTTATGTTAACTTTTCACCAAAACTCCTTTAGTTTGAATATTAAATGACAAAAATACCCTCTATTTTCAACCACTCCAGCTACCAATTATCATCTATCAACCATTTATTCATTTGCACATTTGTATGTATCAATATGTGCTCAAAATATAACTACACATATGTTATGCATCCATGTCGCCAACTCTATTTTTTTTTTAATATTTTCGAATACCCCATTAAGTCTCTTTAAGTACAAAACTGTCCACTCGGGATGACATATTTAAGCATTTCTTTTCATCTTCTTGAATCACATTCGTTAGTTTTTCTTTTAACTTTTTCCGATTACCGGGAACAAATAATTAAAAAAGTGAAAAGATAAATAAAGAATACTCCATTTTGAAGTTATAGACAAACTAAGTAACAAAGAGTAGTTTGTTTTTTTTTTTTTTTGTGCCGATAAAAAAGACATGATAGTAGTTTGTTTACACATATTTTTTTTTATCAACCAATTATCAAAGACCTCTCTCCCCTAATCTTTACGGAATTAGGGATCCTCCGCACTGCAAAATTATAGTGCGGCATCTGAGCCGTTGAATCAACGGCTCGGATTTCATCTCGGCAATTACACAGAATACTATATTGCCGGGATGAAATTCGAGCCGTAGATTCCTTTTCAAGGTTGACTTCAAGACTTCAAATAGGGCAAAAGTTAAAGATGACCTTGTCACCTTCTAAAGCTTTGAGTTGGGTGGAAGGAGCACATCTTAAAGCTACTCCAACAATAATAACAAAATAAAAAATCCCGACATGACATAAGAATATGTCAAAATCTCAGATTTTTGGAATGAGTTATACATAAGGCGACTATATATCCCACAATTCCTAAAAAAAAATAACGAATAGGAAAAAAACAAAACCCCACAATCATTTTTAAAACACAACAAAAGACGAAAATTGAGGTGAACATTAAAATTACAGAACAATGGAAGAAAAGTTTCCCCAGTTTCACTGCGCGTATAAAAAACAAAGCAAGGCCCTATAATCCCCCAAATGTTAGGATAATAAATCACAATAGAATTACACTAGTGTTTTATGCAATGGTAGATACCACGGAAGCACTATTACATATGAAACTAAATTTCGGTCTTTGCATCAAAACAAATTATTCTTCCTGATCATGAGATTCTGATGAACGTACTATTTCAAAATTATATCTATGAATTTTTTTCCATCTGACCCGGGTGTTCGTGTTTCTCGTACACATTCCTGAAAAAATATGTCCAGACTTCATATCGCAATGAAGTTGGTGAATAAAGCAGGAGCAATCCAAATCAAGCCGATGATTTCATCTCCGAAATCAACAACCCTTTGGGTGTGCGCGCGCGTCAGATTTAGATTTATGATCTTCATCTGTAGTAGTACTCTGTTTGTTATCAGTATTCAGCTATCTATATTGCATGCATATATATAATACTCCATATGTGATGATGAATTTGGGGTTTTCCCCTATCGTCTTTCCGGTGAGGAAAATGATGAAGATACCGATGGGCATCGAAAATTCCTCGTTTGGGGGAATTGACTCAAGCGTTGCTAATTCCATTCGTGAACTCCTCTTCCATGGGTTTTCGGCAAAATAGACTGATCAAGTAGCAGTCGCACCATTTCTACTACTACTACCTAATTTACTCCAAACAACAGTGTAAACTCTCACCGGAGACTCCTCTGCATTACCAATCGAAGAAGCATTTGACGTTCGTGGAGACGAATGTAGGCTTTCCTCTGACAAATCTAGCAAACCGTTTGAAGCCTCTCTAAGCCACTCTTGTCTCTCCACGACAATCTGCCTTTTTTCGAACTAGCAAACCGTTGTATTCTAAGTTGACGTGAAATGGAGGTCTATAAACGTTATAAATGGCTTACAGGGGTATTTTAGGCGCTATATAAGTCATTGAGGGAAAACTTCCGCCCTTCTCTTATCCATCAATATTAACAGAATTCACTTTGGTCGAAAGTACAAGGGGTGTAAGCGCTTAAAAATGGAGTTTTGGGAGTGTCTCTACAAATCGGGCAAAGTATAGGGGTGTAAGTGCAAATTCCCCAACAATAAAGTGTGAAAAATTAATCTTTTTAGGTAGATAATGTAGGCTAATAACCAACTCAAGGTTCAAATATGTGATATTTTTCTCATTGATTGGCATATTTAAATTGATTTTTGAAATTTTACAACTGAAATGCAATGGAAATAAATTTTTAAATAATTTGTTGGGGTTGTTTCGATTCTATGGGATAAACATAGATAATTTGAAAAATCTGTACATATTCTTTTTGAAATTCTATTTAACCATAATTAATATAAATTATAACTATCTAATAAATTTGAATTTCAAATTTCCAACGTGTGATCTCACCAAAATCAACATATGACAAATGTTCAAGATAGATTCAATTCCACCTGGACTTTAACTTCCTCGACCCTGTCATTTAATTTCAGAATGAGAATTCACTCCTTGGTAGGTCTTATCTTATCACATTGTATCTATTCTATCACCTGTTTTTTTTGTTTTTACGAGGCAAAAAGAGTATCTATTGTATCTCCTCTCCTCTCTTTCAATTCAAAATTAGAACTTCACATGTTTCTCCTATCTACTCATATGATCTTCGATTCGTGATCCATGTTACGCATGTACACTTTTATCTTTCATTCTTGATTTCTGAAAACAATTGAATGTTTGAAGAAATTGCGACGGAAGAGTCGGAAGAGTGTGGAGGAAGGAGGTGATTACAATATTGGACGAAGAGGTACTAGCACCAAACGGAATTGTCCGCGAACGGATCCGAGCTATGTGGATGGATGCATGTGGATCCTACTATTCTAGTTTTAGCGGATTCTGTTCGGGTTCGATCTGCCCAATCCACCCGATAATCCTTCTTTGATCTGCTCAATCCGCAATATATAATATTTTATATCCACGTACATATTTTACACATACATATATGTATTTTATTTTTAAATAAAAAAATGTTTTGCATAAATATACGGCATGTGACAGCTGTGGCACACACATGGTTAAGTCCTTGGGGCATAGGAAAGGCTGCAAATGAGCCGAAACGTGCCAAGTTTTAGGATGTTCAGGTTTGTTCGTTTAATTATTAAATGAACTCGCGCCAAGCTCGAACTCAATGAAAATTGGATGAGCCGAGCTCGAGCTGAATTTGCCAAGGTTTGAGTCAAACTCGAGCTTCTTCATAAGCCTTAACGTGTCAAAAATATCAGTTATTTACGTTCTTATTCAAATCTAGAATGTCAATAAAAAATTTATTTTGTACATAAATAAGTACATACATATAATGTAATATAATATTAAAACTTATGTTTTAAAAGTTTATACATATTACCTGTGTTGGCGTTTTCCGGGTTATGTCAAGCCTTTTGGAGTCTGTAATGAGCTTATTTTTCATTTGGGGGTTTGGGAGGCAGAGTCAATGTTTGAGTCTAGATACTCCACTCAAGTGATTTCAAGCTTCGTTGTCTAGCCGATGCCCGCGCCAAGCATTTTGAGGCTGATCTGTGAAGGTATCATGCATTGATCATTTACATTTAGGTTCTTAATTTGGGCTTTCAAGTGTCATGATTTAAGTTACCTTTTCGAATCTAAGGCTAGTGCATTAGTTCATGCTTGAATCTTCATGATTTTGGTCAAGGCATTAAGCTTTTAGTGTTCTGCGTTTCTATGCGTCTACATACACGTGGTATTGAAACGAATCTTTGTACGCGTGTCTTAATCTTAACCATTCAGATTATTTTAAAAGCGTTACCAAGCGTTGGTAGACGCGTGATTGGACAGCCCTCCTTGTGCCTCGCGTTTTAATCCTAACAGAGTGTTTCTTTGCGTTGACAAGCATCTGTTAACTGTTTTAAAGGCAATTTGTCATGTTTTAAGAGGCTATCTTGTTGCCTAAAAAATGGGACACAGTATAAAGCTCATTTTCTCTCATTTCTGGGAGAGACTTATAGAAAATAAGCCATTTAGAGAGAGAAAGTGCTCCCCCTCTTTCCCCTTTGATCATCTTCACTCTTTCTAGTGCTTTCCTTTTAATGGATCGACTCTAGAATGAGTTAGTTTTGCAACAAATTTCACAAAAATCGTATCTTTATCATTCATCATGTTTGGGTGCCTTCAAAGTCTACCTGGCCGGATGATCCGGAGCTGTTGTGATACGGAGATCGAGATGGTGATTCTCCTGGTGTCCGTGGATTCAAAAAGGAGCACGGGGTACTAGATCAAGAGTGGCTTTAGGAATAGCAAGGTGCTTGTGGGTAAATTTCTAACCTTTAACTTCTTGTAAACCTTTTAAATTGTGGAATAAAAGTAGAGTAAGGCTGTGGTTTTATGCTTAGGGTGTTAGACCCTAAGCAGTTACCACGTATATTGTCTCTTTTGACTTACTAAATTAATTACTCTATATTGAACTTGTTGAGTTGCTTGATTTGCCCTGGCGGATGATTAAATTGTTTAAAATCAAAATGGTTTATTTTTTAAAGTGGTCGTCCTATTCACCCTCCTCTAGGACTTGTAGTGCTTTGCATAATTTCAATACATGCACAAGTTATAAAATGTACGTGTAAAAGTTTAAACATGTTGGGCCCGGAGAGCCCCCATGGATTTGGACAACACAATGCCACTCCCTGCGACCGCTCTAAAAATAGATTTGTGGGTGCGATGTCGAATGTCATAAAAGACTTAATTGAAGCCCTTCCTAACACCAATTGGTTTTAGGAGAGTTGGTTAAAAAACGGTCTGACAAAACATATTGAAGCTTATATGTGATGTTTTTATGATATATACATATATACTCCAGGTTCGTGAGCTTCATCGAGCCGAATACTGTCAAATTCAAGTTCGGCTCATTTATTAAACGAGCCTAAAATTGAGGTTCAGGTTCGGCTCATTTAGTACTCGAATCTAACTCAAGCGAGGTTTTACCGATTCAAGTCTTGAACAACTCAGGAATTTGCAGCCTAAGAGTATTTACATGAAAGTATTCTGCCTTCCATACCATAATCTTCCGACGTGGGACAAAGAGCAGTCGTGCAGCTTGTGTGTGTAGAGGAAGTTCTCAATATCTCAATCCCACATCGCCTACTAGGGAAATGAACTCAAAGAATGTTAGATAAGTAGAGAGACCATCCTTTCTCTTAACTCTTACCTCTGGTGCTAAGTGGGAATGATCTAACTCGAGCTGAGCCAGAGACAATCTTGAAATCTTTCAGCCAAGCTCGAGTTGCATGTTGCACGTATTTTCAACCGAGCTGAGCCTGAAATTAGTGAAACTTGAATTGGATAGGTTTGTTTACAGTCCTAATAACAATGCTCCAAGGGCTTAAAATTGGTCCAGGAGCAAGTAATAATCATTTCTCCTCAAAAGGATGTACGTCTCAGTATCATTAATCTTTACTTTCATTTTGGTACCTTTTGACGTTTGCATTGGCAGAGGTATACCGTTTGCATTTGGCGGAGGAATAAAATCTCGAAATTTAAAATATTGTACTGATATGACAGTAATTATGATTTTTATTATTTATGTGACTCATATAAAAATCTCTGAAAATCTGAATAATTTTAAACCATGTAGTCACAAATTAAAATTATTTTACATTGCCATGTGAAATTTTCTCAATTTCTTTCATAGATGGAAATAATTATGCATGGGCATTACAAGGGTTAACAATAAACAAAATTATACCATACACGATAGCTTAATGTAGTACAATAGCTACATGATATACAATAGCTTAATGTAGTATTTTAAAATTTTACCCCTAATATTTGGCAATGTTAACGTAAATGAAGCAAGCTGTGCGATTTCCGTTATAAAATAAACAGTAATATAAGCGGGTTACCCAATTTAATAACGGGCGTATAGTTCAGGTGTCTATTTCTAAATAAACGAAAATTTAGGTGTTTATGGACGTTGGAGCGGATCTAGTATGGGACTAGGGGTACTGTACCCCCTAGGTTTTTAACATTTTCACTTTTACCAATTATATACTAAATGATAGTAGTAGTTTATGATTCATTCTCATTCTTTACTCAAGTACTCTTTCCCAAACGCATTCCTCTAATTAGGTGACGTATAAGCCAATAACAAAAAAAAAGAAGTGAATATAGCATTTCTCAACACATTGTAGCTCCAACAAATAAAATTACACCGACAAAATTTTTAATTCCCCCAAAAAATTCAAGAAATTTGCTTGTTGTCGACTTTCTTGTCATCATTTTCCTTCTTCGTCATCTCTCTAGCAAAAGTCTTGAACAGACACCGTTCGGTGTCTCTCAGTCATCACCAGAAATGCGTTTCTGGCATTATCATTTTTTGCGAGGTAGTAAAAACACCTCAGGAGCGTCGATTCATTGAAATCCCTCACCTTCATCACTTCGTCGTATAGATGAGTGATGTTAAGTCTACGGTCGTTAGTCTCTTTGAGTGTTTTAGAAATGTCTTCAAGTTGGGCCGCCAGCTTCGAGAAATTAACGTCTAGCTCGGGAGTTTCTTGTGATGAAACTCCACTTGGGGGGCTGACTGGAGCAGTACTGGAATGTGTACTGAAGGTGAGGGATTAGAAATAGTTAGGAAGATCGAAGAGCAAGAAATGGTTTGAAAGATTATACAAATAATTTTGTAATCGTTCCCCTCTCCCTTGTAATGTCTTATTGTTATCAACGGATTATTATTTTCTTTGTTGATTAAAAAAAAACGATTATACAAATAATTCGGGAACATGAATGAAAGAATGCATTGCTCACCTGATGAGCGTTCTTGGAATGAAAGCCACAGCCGCATTGGGGATAAGCTAGAGGAGCGTTCTTGCACTGAAAGCCACAGCCGCAATGGGGAGAAGCTAACAGCTTGTCAATCGGAATTCTCATTCTCCATTCTCCGTCATCGGTTATTTCAACGAAGCCCTCTCTGATTCGGAGAATCTCGACTAGATTGGACCACCCGAAGAGGCGGAGGCCGTTAGCTTCCACCCCTTGGATTCTCGAGATCCTTTCTTTGCTGAGGATTCCCGTGATGGTTTGTTGGAATCTCAACGAAATGGAATCTGTTGAGAAATTACACCTCTCGGTTGCTAAGTAAACCGAAAACTCACCGGTGCACCGATTTATCTTATACCCTGTGACCTCCTTCGGGAGGAGCCCCACAGGCAGGCCGAATTCTTTCAGGACTTCATGAGCAGTTGGGTACGCATAGATGCGTTGTGGGAAAAAAAGTAAGGCTAGAAAGAGCAGAGAGTGCCAGAAAGACAAGGATTGCATTCGCCATTTTCAAAATTTGTTTGTAAAGGTTTCAGTGATTCTACTCCACCTTAGAACCTCAAAAAGAGAGAAGAAAATGGCAGAGACTTACCACAGCATAAAAGAAGAGAAGTTTTATGACTGGGAATATAAGTACAACTGAAGAGGCAGATGGGTTTTTATTGTATCAAGATGGATTGTAATCTGGATCATGTACTCAACTAAACCTCTGGTTGCGACTCAAATGGGCGAGTAAATAGCGCGAGAATAGGGACCTTCCTCAGCTACCGAACCATTTGGATTAGTGTTTCTCGAGGTTGACGAATTCAGAGCCAATCATTTTTTAGATTTTTTATAGTAGCATATGAAGGCGAAAATGGACAGTTTTTTTAAACGGCTTAATGATGCAATTTAGGATGATGGGGACTGTGGATAATTTGTTTTTATTCACCTTATCGTCATGTGAAATATTATTGTTTTGAGTGATGGTTTATATAATAATGGATTTGGTAGTCACCAAAGTGACCCAATCATAATGGTTCGTAGATATCAAGTCCAATCATAGAGGTGAATTATTCGTGAATAATTTGTTAATTCACCATGTCTCCATAAAAGAAGCTACTTTGGTTTGAATCTAATTAATGAAAGATTTGCCAGTCACCATGTGACCAAAATCATTATAATCAAATTTTATTATGGAATCGTGAATAACCTAATTTTCACCTATTGCCTGTAGAGAGTCAATTATGGATTTAATTACTCTGTATAATGATATGGTGGTAGTCGCCATAGCGATCCAACGGGCATTAGGCCTATCATAAAACACTTGTGAACGGTGAATTTGGACCGTAGATTTTGGATTGGGTCAATGGATTAATGGTCTAGACAGATTGAAAAATTAAAAGTCCTTAACTCGCGGCTCGGTTCAAAGATTTTCATTAAAAATTGTGGATAAACCGAACCGAACCGTGATAATTTTGTAAAGTAAAAAAAATATATTTGTGTGTGTAATATTGAGTAACTAATCATGATTTAACATATTATTCTAATTTTCTATCTTAAGAGTGTTAACTGTAATTTTAACTTTCAATGTATTATATACACATCTTTAGGCCCCGAATGGATGCAGGATGAGTTTCGGTGGGATAAAATAGTAAGAAGATAAGATAATAACGTGTATTATTTAATAAGGGTGGACTCAGATTGATGTGACTTTCATGGAAGGAGATTAAATAGTATGTGGTTTGGATGAATTTGTGATAAAGAGGGATAAAATTGGGTGGATGATGTAAAAACCTAACAAATAATTTATTTGCCCATGTGCATGATCATATTAGATTTTACGATAAAATAAATACATAAATACAAGAATAATTAAATTAATTACACTTGTCAACAAATATGATATAATAACTCCTTTTATTAATTATATCTAAAATTAAAAGATCTAATTATTTTTTTTCAACTCAACAAGCCAACAATGTAAAATCTAAAGTATAAAATTTTCAAATTATTTGTACCAAATTAAAGATCTCTATTAGTAGTTTAATTTGGTACTAAAAAAATAAAAAATATGTGTGGAAGTTCTTTATTTTTTGTACCGAAATAAAGATCTCAATTAGTAGTTTAATTTGGTGCAAAAAAATAAAAAATATGTGTTGAAGTGCTTATTTTTTGTATTGAATTAAAGATCTCTATTAGTAGTTTAATTTGGTGCCAAACAGAAAATAATTTTTTTTTCTGAAGGTATTAAATTATAACACTCATTTCGTCCCAGTTATTAATTATTGAGAGAGGAAGGGATCGAGGGAATAGACGGGGATTAAAAGGGTAGGGGGATAACTCACCAGGGTCCGGGAAAATTTTGCCAAACCAAGTATAAATATGCAGGACCAAAATAAGAGGAAGGGAGATGAGTTATACCCCTCCTCATCTCGCAGCCAAATGATGCCTTATGGATGATAGTAATGGTATGTAGTGGTAGTAATCTAGTAATGTCTGGAATGACAATATTGTGATATTTTTCAATTTGCTATGTATTGGTATTGTAGACACCCCAATTTTGATCCACGTGCATCCCCTGTGATGAAAAGGAACGCGTGGGATTACCTTGGAACGATCGAACGGAGCTCGGATTAACAAAAAATTAATGAATGAAACAAACTCAGCCGTACGGCTCTTATACTCCACGCGGCTAGCATTTTGAAGAAGAAACACCAAGTGAGCCGCACGGCTCACTTAGTCGGCTGTACCGGCCAAGATTCTTAGCCGCGCGGCTATGTTTTGTGGTCCGATCGGAAAATCTGGGTTGTAGGGATTGACTGAGCGCGAATATATTCTCTTCAGTAGAGAATCTCATCATTGGGAGAATTTCTTGCGTGATCCGGTAGTTACTCCTCCGGCTATATATACTCGTCTCCCTCTTCCATGTCCACACACCGATGATTACCCCCACCGACGAGCCGATACGCCTTAAACCACCATTGTTCGAAATCCTCCCATAAAGCACCATTGTTTACAGCCACTTTTGTTATCATAAACCAAGTGTTTTCTCCCCAATTCTCCCTCTCTCACGTCCAGAAATCACCAAAACCGTTTTACGCAAAAGTTCTCAAACTCGAAACTCCATTTTCGGTTCGATCCAAGATATAAACACAAGTTCTTTTGGCCGACTTTGTTACTCGGCCTGTTGAGGGATATTTTCCGAGTTCGGGGTGACCCAGTGGTTATTTACGAGCTCGGGAAATCATGTTTTCAATAAAATCCGCCTCTCGGTTTTGTATCGGACGATGTCACCCGTTATCGCTCGGTTTGGACCTCCTTTAGAGGCACATTCTTTTTCTATAACTTTTCCCTGAGTTTAGTCTTCCTCAAAGAGCATTTTTTTCAAAGAAAAATCACTGCTAAAATCCATTTTCAGTTCGACCAGAACAGAAACAAAGTTTGAAAAAAGCAGCACAGGTTAGCCGTGCGGCTAACCTAAATGACTGTACGGTCAATCTCCTTAGCCGTGCGGCTAAGTTAACGGGATCAAATGTTGTGCTCTCTTTTCTGGAAAACCATGCTCTGTTTTGGGTTTTGGCCGACTACCCGACTGTAAAATTACACTTTTTCCCTTTAGTTTTATTAATCTACATTTAGTCCTTGATTTTATTTTATTTCCATTATGGTTTTATAAATTCATGATTATTGTTATTAATTTGCTTAATTGTTAAAAGATTTTATAATAAAATATTTTCCGAAAAATCCCACAATATTTAGTAAAGACCGAGAATATCCCGAGTGAACGTGGTGCTTTTCAACAAAACCTTCCCCGTGCGTAACCTGGCTCCAGAATCTAAGAATCTTTTCCGCGGATCAAATCTTTTCCAAAAAACGGCACGAGAGTCATTATTTTCTTAAAACGGTTTCTCGGATACCAAACATTTTCCAAAAATAAATCCCGGGTGGCGACTCATTTTTTCGTATTCATTTTTCAAAATACAAAGTTAGCGAGCCGCGTGGCGCCGTCCACAGGTATGTAATGGCAGTAAGGGTACTCCTGGAAATGTAATGCTACTTTTAATCTGGAAAAGTAATGGTTGCTTCGAATTTTTTTGGAATGTAGTAATCTGTGGATAAAACCGTGAAACGGACCGTGAGTTACGTATTGGTTCGCAACCGAATCGTATACTTTTGGTCCGGACACGGATTTCCTTTTCTTGAATTCGTGACTCAAGGTTTAGTCCTCGGATTTATACCAATCCGGACTGTTGACACCCCTAGCCTGCATGCGAATTGATGTTAATCAAATTTTGAAGTTTCAATGCCTATTACATGAGGCGTTAATCAAAATCACTTAATGTACTGCAAAAGTCATTATCTTGAGTTAAATTTATATTAAGATGCGGTTTGGTAATCACCAAAGTGATCCAACCGGAATGATTCTTAGATTTATGTCAAATGATTGAATTTTAGCACTCTAGCCCATGTGCTAAAGGCAGATCACCGTTGGAGTACTATTGTTTGGACAAAATTTATTTTGTCAAATGATTGGTAACTCAAAGCACTATTGTCATGAGCTTTATGTGGGCTTTGTCAACTATATTTGCTTCACATTCACATACTTTGTTTGTTTCTTTTCAACTTTATATTTGCTTCACATTCATTTTGTATGCAAGATCTTGATAAAGGTTAACTCTTGAGAAATTATGGTATTTCTTCTCGATTTGGAATTTAGCGAAAATAAGTTTATTGTTAAAGCACGAACGAAGTTGGACAAACTAAGCCATATGTTGATGCGAATTAATGTTTATAGTGAGCACTATAAAGTTTATTCTTTAAACAAACTGACAATGGGAAGGGATTCAAAAGTACATTTCAAATATTAAACTAGTCCCTTGCAAGGACACTTATGGGAAAGCATAACAATTAAGGTTAATGTTGCGCTTCAGATGCTTGAGGATGCAGTCGAAATGTTATTCTTGGCTACTCTACTAAAGTATTTGAGAATTTACATAGAGGAAGCCTAAATGGGTCATGAAGTTGGCACCATTTGGTGCTATTGAGTTCATTAATGATCTTAGACTCAAAGAATGTAAATGGCAGTTCTGTAAATTGCATTATCAAAAAGTTTATCATAAACACAAGGCGTGATTTGTAAGGAAAAGTAATTATTTACATTTGTGAGTTTTGAATCAAACCTAGTTAATGAAAGTCCCCTCAACTGTTAGTAATTTGATTATGAGCTAGTTATTGTTGACTATTTTAAAAGTTGGTCACATTTTTGTTTATTTCAAGCACTATGTTCCCTATATACTTGATGTAAAACAAGTGGCAACCTAATTCTATGATCAATTGGACCGGTCGAATGGTCGGAGGCCCAAACAACTCTTAATTGAAAATTGTCAAATTGGGCAATTTATCGACGAGCCCAGAATAGGCCCAAATTTGGTGGCCTGAAGCAGAATCGCGTTGCGGTCAATATTCACCACCCTAAGTCGTGACGCATGGTGAGTTTCGGCCAAATTCCTTCGTTTAGGCCTTCAATTTCGTTATTTTGCAATTTTAGGAAATATTTAGATTACAAATTACTCTTAGCGTGTAATTCCGTTTTCAGTATTCCAGTTGGGAAAGTCTTAGATTTCTTTCTGGTTTTGAATTTTAGGAGTTGCCCCAATTTCCGAGATATTTTATTTTTTAGTAATGTTTTTAGGGTTTGCTAGGGTTTCCCTACAAAAGGGCATGTAATCTCTATTATTCAGCAGCTTTTAATCAATAAACAACTTTGAGATTTTCTCTCTCTTTCTTGTGGATTCAAAAACTCTCAAGGATTAGAGATCTATCTCGTTTGGAATAGTACACTAACTATTCTCTCGTGAATTGAAGAGAATCGCGCGGTGGGATTTGCCCAACATTGTCCTCTTGAACTGGTTCAGGAACGTGCAGTGGGATTTGCCCAACGTCAGCCTGTTAACCAGAATGTAGTTGGAAGACGCCCAGTTAATCATGTTGACAGTGAAGGAGAATCAGAACCAGAAGTAGAAGAAACACCAAAAAATCCTCCACAAGTGCGACCACAACAATTGTTTGATGAATATCGTGTGAAGGTGGATCTCCCCACATTCAGGGGTAACCTAGAAATTGAGGAGTTTTTGGATTGGCTATCGGAGGTTGAGCGATTCCTTGATATGATGGGAATTGCAAAACAAAGAGGGTAAAGGTGGTGGCTTACAAACTGAAAAGCGGCACTGCAATTTGGTGGGACCAATTGCAGGTGAAGCGACAGAGGCAAGGAAAGGATCCTGTGCGAACGTGGCGCAGGATGAAGCAACTCATGATGGATAGGTTCTTACCCCCTGATTATGAACAACACCTACTCAATGCCTATCAAAACTGTAAGCAGGGGAATAAGTCTGTGTTTGAATACACAGCTGAATTTAATCGACTTGTAGATCGCAATAATCTGTACGAGTCGGATGGACAGAAAGTAGCAAGGTATATGAACGGGTTGAAGCAGTCAATACAGGAACAGATTGGGTTGTAGACAGTCTGGGATGTGGATGAAGCCCATAACCTAGCATTGAAGGCCGAGCGGTTGGAGCGTGACCGCAAACCAGCATATTCAGGATACCGTCATAACACAACAGAATCGTCCAATCCTCCTAAATCTAGGGTAAGTTGACGTTTCAACCGAAGGCTGCAGAAGGTGGTGGAACAAAATATGGGGGTACAATCAGACAATTAGTTCCAGCAAAATCGGGCCAAGGCGACGAATCCATATGCTAAGCCCTTTCCTGACAAGTGCTACAGGTGTCAAAAGCCTGGACACCGTTCTAGGGAATGTCCAAAGCGGAAGTTAGCTCTGGAAGAGAGAGGAGAAGATGAACCTGAAGGGGCAATGGGCGATTGGAATGAGGAGTATGAAGTTGATTATGCAGTGGAAGATGGGGAGTGAGTAAATTGTGTGGTGCAAAGGGTGTTGTTTGCGCCAAAATCAGAAGATAACAATCAGCATCACAACATCTTTCGGTCAAGCTGTTCAATTAACCAGAAGGTGTGTGAACTGATTGTGGACAGTGGCAGTTGTGAGAACTTTGTTGCAAAGAGGCTGGTGGACCATCCGAAGTTGCCGACAGAATCCCATCCCGCACCTTACAGCATTGGGTGGATCAAGAAGGGCCCAACAGTAAAGGTAACTAAAATCTGTAAAATTCCCCTTTCCATTGGAAAATTTTGTAAGGCTAAAGTTGCTTGTGATGTTATTGAGATGGATGTTAGTCATGTGTTGTTAGGTAGGCCATGGCAGTTAGATGTTGATGTGGTATACAGAGGTCGTGACAACACCTATTCTTTCAGTTGGGAGGCCCATAAGGTTGTTATGGTTCCTTCCAGCCAAAAGGTGCCGGTCAAACCTAAAGTAGAACAACTATCGTTTCTAACGGTTGCTAGTTCAGAACCTGATCACTACAAGAAAAAATGTCTACAGTGAGGATTGAGTTTCCTCGCCAAAGCACCAAATTTCCTCGCTAGAAGAATTGGCAAGGAAAGATTTTCTCGCCAGGTTTCCTCGCCAAAAGGTCGTCGCAAAAGGTATTCTAGCGAGGAAAAATAAATTTCCTCCCCTAATCTGCCAATTGGAGAGGAAATGTTTTGTCGCCTATCCAGAACAATTGGCGAGGAAATGTTTCCTCGCCAATTGGTGACAGGCGAGGAAAATTTTCCTCGCCAAAACTCCGGAAACTAAAAAAAGAAGGAATCAAATTCCAACTTCTCCGCCTCCGCTGGGAATCGAACCCGCGGCCTCCTCTCAAGCAACACGCGCCCCATCCACCACACCAACTTCCATTTCAATGCAAAGTTCAACAACTTTTAATATATAGCCTTTTGTAGTTCTTTTCACCTCACTATTTTTTTTAAATCTTTTTGTCTAATTGTAGTCTCTTTGTAGTGTTTCTTTAAATCTTTTAATGTTATTTGTTTT
>JAXBDA010006000.1:0-22239 GCA_036023075.1 Gaultheria prostrata | reverse complement strand
CCCCCACCCAACCATACACACACAGCCAGCGCAAAAAAATACCATATTGCATTTTTTGGTGTGGATTACTGTTTAATCTGTCTCTTTTTTTCTCATGCCCTCCTTATATTTGCGTCAATGGAATTTTTCTAGGGCTTTTTATTTCTTCACACTATTCTGGGGTCAAATACAGATAGTGTACATGAAATTTTTATCAGTTCTTCACCCTTGTGTACTAAATTGCAGCTCTGAACCTACATTGCATCATTTGTCAAAGTTTTCTGATTAGTTTTGTCTTTGTTTCAACAGCTTATGGTGTTGATATGTTGAGTACAATTGGCTATATATATGCAAGACAGGCAGCTAAAGAGCTTGGGAAGAAGGCTATATATTTGGGAGTACCATTTGTGGCTGAGTGGTTCAGAAACAAAGGGCACTTCATTAAATCCCAAGTAACAGCAGCAACAGGTTAGTTACAGCTGCCTTATAAGGAAAATTTCTATTTTCAGTCATTTATCTTTTGAAGTTTCTTTTTTTCTTTGACAATTTTAACCAAAGGGCACATGAACTAGACTATAATTCCAAGCTTTCATTTTGCTTGTTGGGCCACTGTTGTCCATGCTCTCGTAGTCTCTCTTAACTTGTGGGACTTGAGAATGCATGTTAATTTCACATTGAGTTGTGGAATAGTTTTTAAATTGCATTTCTATTTTATTTTTAGATTTGTACCTGAGCTATTTTTTGAAGCTTTGGTATTTTAGTGTTGAGGCAAAGTTTAAGCATTTTTGGCAACTGATGGCTTAACATGCAATTAGAGTTGGGCTTTTTATAGGTATTGAGTGCAGCTCTCTCCTTTTCCATTTGGTTTTCGTTTGTTACAATCTACTTGTGTATGTGCATTTCCATGTGCAAGACAAGGTTTCACAACGGAGAGTGTTGGATAAATTTGTATAAATGGTTATGACTGTTTGGTCCAGTTACTAACCGCTCTAGCTTTTGGGACAATAGGTGACTTGACATTAACATTGGTGTTTTCTGACCTCTGCAACATGAGGTCATTAATGAATGTTGAACTATGACTACATTGCTACTTAAAAGTGACAAGGAAAATCAGGTTATTGGCTAGTAGACCAGACATTCCCCTTTGGGAAACTTGGTGACTCAACATGGTACTCCGGTACTCCCTCCATCTCATATTCTTGGTCCTTTATGGTGGGGGACATAAACAATTGTGGTTGAAGTCGGATTTATAGCATTATTCTCCCTCTTTAAAATGCATTTATAGCTGTCCACTACGCATGACTTCGGGAAGATGCAAAGGTTTTTGGCATTGACATTTGAAATGCATTTTGGGACAGCCCAAATGGGAATATAGGACCGGCACTAAGAGAGTAGTTTCTGGGAGATCTGAGTTCAAGTCTTTCCTTTTGCGATTGTTCCCTGTTTTTATTTTGCTTATCCCCTTGCATTCTGTTTCATGGTGTGCAGATCCATGCGATATGGGTTTGCACGGGAGGGGGAGGTGTTGAATAGTTCGATTACATCGTTGGGAACATTTCCTTACATTAAAAACTTTTCCTACAATTGATGACTTAACAAATATGTGCATGAGTGGGCAACTTTTTGAATGGTTATGTAGTTTGTTGTTTTACATATCACCTAAGTAAAGGGTGGTTGTAGGTGCAATTGCTTTGATGCAGCTGCAAGAGGACATGAAGCGTCAGCTAAGTGCGGAAGGAAATTATACCGAGGAAGAACTTGAAGAATACATGCAGTCTCACAAAAAGTTGATGATTGATTCCCTTTGGAAACTCAATGTAGCTGATATTGAAGCTACCCTGTCCCGTGTTTGTCAGATGGTTGTTTCACTACTAAGTTGTTTCTTTTTGGTAGCGGACTAGCACTATGTTTGTTCGTAATCTTGTTTTATGGTTTATGTATGGCCATTTGTAGGTTCTTCAAGACAACAATGCAAAGAAAGAAGAGCTCCGTGCTCGAGCAAAGGGGTTGAAAACTCTTGGAAAAATCTTCCAGGTATTGTATCTTATTCTATATTTTATGTATATTAATGTGATCTTATTCAATAGCTACTCATGAAACACTTTCATGGAATAGAGGGTTAAGTCAACTGATGGGAATGAGAGTGAAACTTCACTAAACAATAAACTCAATGGAAGTGAACCAAACTTAGGGGCTTCTTCTCCCGGTTCATCACCAAAGTCTTCATATCCTGAGGAGGAATCTTACACTCAATTTGCATTGCAGGTACATTTTCTTCTGCCCCACAATAAAGTGATACTGTTCAACTACACTACATTTTTCTAGGATTACTTTAGAATTTCAATTATTCATAGTTGTCCTCATAAATTTTTGAGTTCCAGCGAAGTGATTCTGAATTATACCATCAAAACACTCACATACACACATCATGGACCCATTACAGTTAATTATTAATTGTTATTGAGTGGCTTCTGAGAAAAGAATCAGAGTTTTGAAAACAAGCATACCTTCTGTTAAAAGGTTTGACCAACCGAATTTCTTACACTGGCCTCCCCTTGTATAGCCGCCCTTGAATATATATATATTCTCAGTACTAAAGCCACATCGAAGTATTATTATTACTTGACTGGAATAAGAAAGGAAATAATTGCCTCCTGCGCTTATGTAGATGAAAAATGGTTTATTTCATACAAGTTCAATATCGATGAAATAATAGAGGGAGCTTTACCAATTACCACACACAGACACAAAAACACACGCACGCACATTTCTTTCAACAACCGTGATTATGAAATTACTGGATATATGAAGCCGTGCATGTTGATTACGTTAACTTGACATGCTATACTGGCCAAGTCTTCCTATACAGGCCACAAAAAGTTTCTTCATATTCCTAATTTGCTTGCTTCATGAAAATCAAAAGTTATATGCATTTTCAGTTGTTTCACATGGTATACTAATGGGGTAATCATCATTCTATTCTTCAACTGGATATCTAGAGCCCCTATGTGGAGGCTCCCCAATTTGCTGGTGCCCAACCCAACTTTAACTTCCCAATGCCAACAGCACCACCTGGTGCGCAGAGACATCCATGAACATTCAGGAGTAAGATGTGTTTGTACCGTGTGAACCAGTTAGCCCGAGCGAGCATGGATGTGTATGTACCAGTTTCATAGTTGTCAGGGGTTGTTGAGTCCTTTCTAATTATTGGATGCGTTTGTATTGGGTACATATTAAAGTATGAGGCAGTCTAGCTGTTCTAGTACTGTATTGTATTTGTGGAATACAGACAGAAACCTAGAGTCACAAAATGCGAGGGTGCTTGAAGATAATCCCTTTCATCAGCACCACACGGCTGAGATAGGGCTACATTGTAATTTGATCGTCATTTGATGGGACAGTCATCTTCTCAATTCTATTTGGCAGTTGTGCATCTGGACTGGTTTATGTACTTCCCTTGTTTAGGTCCTTTAGGAGAAGTTTACGTCACCGAGAAATGCTGCAGTATCAAAATGTCCAACGAATTATGGTGCTTACAATTTAAAATTCCTCCCTCTCGATCAGCCCAAAAAAAAAAAGAAGAAAGAAGAAAGAAATTCCTCTCTCTCTCTCTCTCTCTCTCTCTCTCTCTCTCTCTCTCTCACACACACACACACACACACACACACGCGCGCGCGCGCGCGCAAAACTGAGTACATTTCTCATGCTTTACGCACATAACTCACCCTTTGCTAAACCAAGTTAGTTGAAGTATCCCTCAATGTTTCTTCTTTGACGTTATCGTGAATAAAATGTTCTACCGATTGACAACAACAAAAATATAAAAAAAAAGTTAGTTGAAGACGTCACCTTCAGAGAGCAAAACGCTACCTACCATTTTAATTTATATAGTACATAATAATATGTGCATCAAAAAGACTTTATGCACATTGAAAGTCTAAAAGAGCACATCACGATAGTTAGTTAATTAGGGAAGTGAGAAAATGGATGTCTTAAATATTTATATTATATTCCCTCCGTCCCTTTTTAAGTGATTTATACGGAAATACGTGCAATTTTAAACTCCTAAAAAATATATTTCTCTATATAATTTTATAATTTTTTATACCAGATTAAAGTGCTCATTGAGTACTTTAATTTGGTGCCAAAAAAAAATTAAAAACATTCTACGGAGGTATCTTTTTTAACGTTCACAAAAATAGATGTTTTCCAAGCGGATCACTTAAAAAGGGACGAAAGGGAGTATCAAGAGATTAGCTTTAATCTAGTGATTGCTGAGTTTTTGGATTAATAATTTATTCGATGAGCCTACGAGATGAATAAATAATTGCACCATATAATCAAAATTATAAATGGGAGAGAACACATTAGCTAGTTATTTAACTCTTTTTTAAACCTAATGTAATTAGGAAAATAATAATGTCAAAATTATTTTTGTTAATATTAAAATTTCAGTCCATTAGAGTTTTGTACTTTGCAGTGACTGCACATGCTACAAGTTTTTATGCACTTCAATTTTGGCATTAAAAAAAATAATTTTAACATTAACATAAACCATGTAATAATTATCGTTCTTAGTCTTAAATTTCCGTGTACAATCAACTCAGCGAGACGGGCTTAACGGAACGACAGTCTTGCGCACAGAAAGTATTCCAAAAACCAGAAAAATAAAAAATAAAAAATCCCAAAAGACAAGGAAAGGAGAGGGACAGAACAGAAGCAGACGGGAAGGACCGTTTGAATGAATGCATAAAGCCTAGCCCTCTTTCTTTCGTCGGACTATTTTAGTTCCCGTCGCAGTCTTTACTCGTCGGATTCTTCTTCTTCTTCTTCTCTCTCTCTCTCTCTCTCTCTCTCTCTCTCTCTCTCTCTGAGATCTATCTATCTCTACCGACAGATCCTTTTCCTTGTACTTGCGAGACGTAATCGCAAGTACTATCATAGTGCAAGTGTCGGCCGGTGAGATAAGATCGGAAGATAAACTGATGGAGGGGGAGAAGAAACCTTCGGCCTTGTCGGATGTGGGTGCTTGGGCGATGAACGTGATAAGTTCAGTCGGAATCATCATGGCTAACAAGCAGCTTATGTCCCCGAATGGTTATGCTTTCAGCTTCGGTCAGTTTCACTTTCCTTCTCCTGTGGATCTGATCTCTCTCTCTATCTCTATCATGGACTTGTAAAACTCCTAATTCTTTGGTTATTGCTGCTATTTGTTTCGTGTGCGTTCTCGATTTCACTCCTACAAAAGCTCTCAGCTTGTTCTTCATTCAAGTTTTGAATAATTGTTTCGTTAATGTTTCACGCCCACTCATACTGGATTGGCTTTATTTTAATATTCTTTGCGTCATCCATATGTGAATTTTGTCAGATCATTTACCGGTTCTGTTACATGTCATTGTTGCGTCTGCCACGCGATTGGGCTGTCTTATTAAAAAACCGTGCATAGTGTTCCATCTTGTTTCAGCCAAGATGAACCGTGCAAGGAACCAATTGGTGAAACTAATGAACTTGGCCACGCAGAAATGAATTAAACTAAATTGCTATAATTTGAAGTCATTTCTGCTTTTGTCATGAAGTAAAGATAATGGCGGGTACCAAAGGCCTTAAGCATTACATTAAGGGCCCGCTTGTTTGATCAGGTTTGAGCATCAGATCATACTACAGATCCAAGGAAACCACATGTCCAATGTTTGGTTAAAATTGTTAGTGTCCAGACTAGCATATGTAATCCCATGGTATACAAAATACTGTGAGTTGTGTGGTATTATTAAATATTTAGTCCGATTAGATTGATATCCTATGGGATGAGCTATGTTACACGGATGCCCTGATTTGAGCAAAGAACCCTTGTCGACGCGACACAACAAGGGTGCGAGATACGTACGGGATCCGGCCAAAAAAATCTGGATACGGCTGTTTTGGTTCACCGAAGAAGAAGAAGAAGAAGAGGAGGAGGAGGAGGAAAGAGGAACTGTACCTGGTATTGCACTACAGGAAGATGATCGACGCTGTGGGATGTCGCTGCACGATGTCTGGCTGCGTGAAGAAGAAGGGTTGTCCTATTGAGATTAGGGTTTTTATTTTTATTTTTTTGGGTTGCCAAGTTGGGTTTGTATGATATAATGGGCTTATTTATTCCTTTTGGGCCACGAATGGGCTTGTACATTTGGGAAATAATGATTGAAGTGGATTCCACAATTCTTTATAGGCTTCAAAAATAGTCTTTATGGGCTTTTATTATCCATGGATGACAAAACAAAAGAATCAATGTGTTTTACATACGTAAATTATCTAATCCTTCACATATTAAATTTTGAAAATATATAGAAGAATATCATTTTAACGTATTCCCGCACCCATACCTAAATTTGGATCCTATCCAAGTATCCCTAGTTCTTAAACTTTAGGTATCTGACCCTAGATATACACCCATACCCGATACTCACACCCGTATCCGTGTAACATAGAGGGTGATATATCTCTTTACTATTAGTCCTGTTAAACAAGCATTAGTTTTGAGATTTTCTCTAATGATGATATTGAATTTAGCAAGAAGCTAAAGGTTAAGTAGTGCAACCATGCTCTTTCCACTATCCGAGAAACTACCTATGTACAAATGTCCATGGCAAAACAACTTGCTCACACATCATTACATCCTTTGCCCTTGTAGGAAATCAAACCAATGTGGAAGCGGTTCAAGAGAACATACGTGTCGCTTTCCCTGACTTCAAACAAAATGAACCACGTGCAGTTTAACACATGGTTTGGTGTGTTACGATGATGGAGCAACACCATAATCCATGATACGAGACTTTTTACCTCCACAATACTTTGTGTGTATGTTATACATACCTAAATATACACACACACACATATATATATATATATGGAGGGAGGGAGGGAGAGAGACAGGGGGGGGTTTGTTCTGACTACGTATGCTGTATACTTATACATACCCAAGAGTCACCACTGAATGGAAAACCACCATCTATATTCACCTTTTAATGGGTTGCAACCATTGGATGGTAACAATATTCAAACACATGGAGAATGCATTTTCTGTCCTATTGCATCTAAATTTTCTTTTTACATGATCCCAGTTTGACCAGTTCTTCCTATTTTGCTTTGTCCAGCCACAACTCTAACTGGGTTCCACTTTGCTGTAACTGCAATAGTTGGCCTGGTGTCCAATGCGACAGGTTACTCCTCGTCAAAACATGTTCCTCTCTGGGAACTCCTTTGGTTCTCAATTGTTGCCAATACGTCTATTACTGGGATGAATTTGAGCCTCATGCTTAACTCTGTTGGATTTTACCAGGTTTGGAATCCTAAATTGCTGTCTACTTACATTTTTCGTTAATAGTTTTTACTTTTTAGATGCATATTTTTATAATGCTACTTAATGAAAAGGAAAACAGAAAAAAGGAGGCTACCCCAGTGCATTGTTGCAGTAACCCCGGCTAAATCAGATCCTCCGGTCCCCTAAAACTCAAGATTTTGATATACAGAAATGGCCATAGAATCGGGAGACTTCCAATCCAAAAACCTTGGCTTGCTTGGTTGGATTGCTTACAGAGATACGTCAGCATCAAGCAATGACATCATGACAAAGAAATGTCTGGGGTTGGGAGCGTCTATGTTAGCATCTCTCCCTTATGATGTATGTAAACTAGGAACAGATGATATGTTAACCGCCTTTGGGTACCTTTTGATGTGGCGCTTTAGGCAACACCTTCCTCTTCACCTAATCGGCCAAATAACCCGTGTGATTGGTGCATGCAAGATGCCATCCTTGATGATACTCAAATGTAGTAAACAAACATGGCTAGCATATCAGTACTAAAAGAAAGGCATTAAGGAATAGAGGAAAAAATTCTTGAATACCCTACAGTTTAGTTCTTATAACACATCCAACCCCAGGCTCTTAGTTTCTTCAAGTTAAACCCTGATAGTTGAACATTGTAACTACCTCAACCTTCTGTCTATCTTCGCTAACTAAGCTACTTGATGGAAAACGTTTCTGTAGATGTGGCTCTCCTACTATATCATTTAAATATTTTAGTGTTGTGTAGTTTAACTTGAGTCTCGACCACACCAAATGACAACCCTGCATTATTAACCATCAATGATTATTAGTAACCATCTATCACAATCTTCTGATGAACTTGAGGACATTGGATTCAACGATTATTATAACCATCCATCACAGTCTTCTGATGAACTTGAGCACCTTGGATTAGCTCTTGCGTTCCTGATTTCATGAAGATCTTTCTCCCTCCAGGCTCCAACTAGCGCCACACTTCCATTCCCCCAGCGCCACCTCCACGCTCTCCTTCCCTTTTGTCCACTGCCACTGCCCCTCCCTTTTCCGCAGCTGCTGCATGCTTTACCCCTCCTCCACACCATTGCCTTCCCATCCTCGGTGGCAAAATCAGCCGCAATCTCTTCAACCTCATGTTCTCGCTTTTGCACTTGGTAGCTGGAGCTTTTAGCTCAAATCTGTTTATTTAACTAGCACCCAGCCCAGCCATAATCGTCTTCATCTTCTTCTATTTGACTTGAGCATGCAACTGATGAACTTTAATTAATGATTGGAGAAAGCAAACTGGAATGGGGTATTTGCACATCATTAACTTGTTAACCACTGAGGACAAACAATTTATGTTTTAGTCCCTTGGGATAATTCTCTAGTTGTCTTCAGATTTATTATCAAAATTGTTCTGCTATTGTCAAATTGTCACGATATTTGGAAACATGGAAGGTACTTGAGGTTCAGTGACAGGGTTTGCATGATAAGTGAGGTGACAATGGAAAGCCTTATTTTGATTTTATTCTTTGTTCAGAAGTAGTGGTCTTAAAATTCTAGCATGCCTTAATTATGGTCATGAGGTCATCTTTCCTATATATTCAACTAAATATTGTTCTGTGTTTTTCTTTGTGTGTAGATCTCAAAACTGAGCATGATACCAGTAGTTTGCTTAATGGAGTGGATCCTTCACAACAAGCATTATTCAAGGGAAGTTAAATTGTCTGTTGTGGTTGTGGTCATAGGAGTGGGTGTTTGCACCATAACCGACGTCAAAGTTAATGCCAAAGGTTTTTTATGTGCCTGCATAGCAGTATTGTCTACATCACTGCAACAAATTGTGAGTGCTTTTGTACATCCCCTCATCGATTTTGGTAGTTACATTGGTAATGAGCCTCTCTTTGGTTCTACTTTATGGGTTGCGAGGATTAATCTTAATTTTCATCATAATGATATAGGACACCGTTTAGGAGACTTAAGCACCAAAGATATGGTAGATTAGATGAAGGACGAAAGGAAAATAGTACAGGACAAGGCACTAGAAATCAAATGTATGCCATGAGACATCTTTATTTCCCACTTTTAGAACAAATAACAAGTCTAAAATCTATGAAATTCTGCAAATACCATTGAAGTACTAAAATCTTGCAAAAACAAAGTTTGGAATCTGGGCTTAGGGCTTCAAATGAACAGGGTTGTTCGCTAGTTGTTTGCGGTTCGGCTCGGCTCAGCTCGGCAAGGGTTTGATCAAGTTCGATTTGGCTATTAAACGAACCAAAATTGAACCTCAATTTTTAGCTCATTTAATAAATAAGTTGAATTTAACCAACTGGGGCTAACTCAGTTGACCAGGACTCTTGCATCTCACTAGGAGGTCTGGAGTTCGAATCTGGCTTTTCCTTTGTTTCTACCCTGTAACGGGCTTATTTCTTGTATTGGTTAAGTTGTTGGGCTTGGTTGTCTCGTGGACTCTCACATGTAGTGTCCCGTGTTGGTACTTTGTACTTCATATGCGGTGTAATTGATCTCTCTTCTATCGATTATAACTTGACCCTGATAGTATTCGGCTCGTTAGGCTTACAAACTTGGATCAAAATGTAAAAAATATTAATTTCGGTGCCTATTCAGAACTATTACTTTGTTGGGGGTTACGTATGTTAAATATTATTGCCTTTCGGGCTCTGAATATATACAAGGCACAAATCGAGATATGGGTTGTCCAAAGGCACAAGTCGAGATATGGGTTGTCCAAAGTTCTGTCCCAAATTGAGATGTCTCTTAATCTCCGCCTCCACGTTATAGCCTCCTGTCCGTAATAAAATATTTCTTTGCACTATAGACCCGCAGTCGAGCATAAATATGACTTTTGGCTCGTTAAGGTTCTTTAACAAGCTCAAAGTCGACTCAGACGTTGACCAGCTCGACTTGAGTTTGGCTCATCAAATTTTTAATGGGCTTGAGCTTACTAATTGATTAACATTGAGCATCTGAGATCCACCTTGTGATTGGGCATTGGAATCACTTTCACTATGCGTCTTGGTGCCCACAGCCAAGGTCCATTTAGCAAGGCTATGAAAACGAACACAGGGCACAATAATTCTCAAAAAGTAGGGACAAGTATACGGCGCGGGACATGACAATTTATTTTATAATGTTCTAATTTAAATGTGAAGCTACTTTAGAAGCACTGGAAATTTAGGTTAGGGCTCCTATCGAATGCATTATCAATGAATGGTGTATGCCTATATACATACACGTGTTTTATATCGTACTTTTGGCCCAATTCTATTGCAGTCACAAGTACACACGGAAAAACTTTTAATTTACAAAGCCACGCCACTGTGTCCCTGCGTGTCTGAGGTTTGTCCCCGACCAGCATGTCCCACCATGAAAAATGTTACACACGACGTGTTGTGTCCTGTACTAATTTTGGCGCGACCCTCGTGTGTCGCGTGCCCCTAGGTGTCCGGTAGGAATCGGTCCTTCATTGTCCAAGGTTTTAGTGAGGGCTTTGTACCTTGACCAATCCTTAACATCACCCTGGTTTCGTAATCGTCTCCCAACTTATTCCAACTCAAATGAGACTGTTCTACTAATAGAGTGTCAGATTATACAGAGCCAACACATGTCCTTTGACTATTCCCTCGCTGCGCCCTATGTTAGTTGTCTTTAATCTTACCTTATTTAGTCAATTTCTAGCTGCGTATACATATTTCCGATGAGGCTCTTGAACTCACCTCTAATCTCCTACAAGCGCAAGGGAAAAATCAGTAAGACAGAAAGTTTGAATTGAACCCGTGAGGAAGTTCGTAAGTTTTTTCTGAACTTTTATAACTTCTGGTAATCTGCAAAGTGTAGGGGGAAAAAAAAAAAGAACTTTACTAGGAGAATGCCACATAGGAGAGAGAGTTAAGGAGAGAGGTTGTTTCTATCTTAACAACTACACTTGGTTTGTATATATAATGCCATTTAATGTTGCATAATTTTTTAGTTATGTTGCATTGATCCTTCTAAATGTGACAGCCTGTTTACGGGCTTATATCCCATAGTGGTTGGAGACCAATGTCTCATTCATTATATAAGCAAACCCCACAAGCTACCCTTGTCAGTTGAGTTATAACTTTTGAGGCCATGTGGTTAGGCCAAAAAGTTGCTGGGGTACTTGGGTGCAGGTCGTTACACTTAAGGACTAAAAATACCTTTGTCAGACACTCGGATAATGGTGTGGATCTGTCTGTGGCATATTTTGTAGGACATTCACCTAGCAAATGTATTTTGTAATTCAAACGTACCATGAACTATGTGTGGAACTGTGTATTATACATGACTTACCCTGAGGTACTTAGTCAACACTGTCATCCGAGAAAACAACAGAAATATAATTATAGTTTTTTTTTCTTTTGCATACCCCCATGTCCTTCATGAAAATTAGGTTACACAGACACTTAGACACGCACCCTGCACGTGTTACCGTGTCCAAGTAACATCATTCTAGAGAGAACTTGTTTGGAGAAAAGCTTGGTGTGATGCCTCGAAGTGTCTTCATCTTTATTCTGATTCTCTCTATGTGCCTTCTTATTTTTCTTCACTTTAAGCATTGCAATGTTAAGCCATAGTTAGTTAATTCCCTCTTCAAACCTCAAAAGTCATACTCAACCCGATACGTCCCTTCCTTGAGCACTCAACCCTAACGGCATAAAGCAAGGAAACACGAATTAGTCATTGGCTCATTGATATTGGTTACTGTTCACTGGCCCCCATATAGCCTCAGTTCCCTACCCAAATTCCAAACTTTCTTCCTTAACACCCTATTGTGTTACCATCCATGAACTCGAAAGCCTTATAACTGTACTATTGCTAGAGTTTGTCCCACATTGATTAATTATAACCTCTAAAGCTAGTATATGAGCCTGGGCGGCCTCTCCACTCATTGCCAATTGGTTTTGAGTTGGATGCTTTAACAACTACCACTGTTTTTTTCTTTTTGATAAGTACTTCACTTTTTTTCTTTTTCTTTTACTACCACTTCATCCACAAAAAATATGAATTTCAGTCGTCAGGATGGAATCTGCTGCTACTGATCGTTTATTTAGGCTCATAATCTTTGCGTAAGTGTTCCTGACACTCATTCTATGTTCAGATTATTATGTTTCTTATTTTGACCTACCCATCTCTACGTTGAGGCAAAAGGTTTCAGTTAAAATGGCATGATAGCTTGTCAGTTGTAGCAAAAATTTCCAAAACAAACACAAGGGATGACATAATGGGACATACATTGGCCAGAAGCAGTGTTACCTTTAATGGTTGGTCGAGGGGTTGAGGCGTTAGATGGTTGGTGATTCATGGAGCTCAAGGTCACCTAATATTAGTCGAGTACACTTGATTTGGAAGTCTAGAGGCTCAAATAAATCTTAATTCTTATGTGCCAGAAACCTTAAGTTGTCTTCCATTTATAGTGGAAAGATTCATTCCCTTAAAAGCAATAAAATCAATGATGAAAAAATGGGGCTTTAAGCATGAGTAAGCAGCAGTTCAAAAAAAAAGCATGAGTAAGCACATGTCAAAAAAAAGCATGAGTAGTTTTGATTTTCCCGTTGTTTTACTTCTTCCCCTCTACAAAAACAACACTTTTGAAAGCATTCATCACATATTGAGTATTGACACGAACCCTTTATGATATTTATTTGAACAATATTAATTCGGAAATCTTGTTCCAGTCTGGTGTTGGATTTGATGAATACTGGATACTTGTATTTATGAGTCCTTGAATTACAAAGGAGAGAAATCTTCCTGAAACAAAGGGAAACACAAATGTACTACTGCTATCTGACTCTTGATTATGCACTCTGTTAATTCAAATTTTCCTTCTTTACTTTTTTCCCTCTGGCACAATTGTTTTATTTGATTGTGTGGTGTTGTGGTTGAGCTTACTTCCTTTTCATCCAGTCGATAGGTTCCCTACAGAAGAAGTATTCCATTGGATCTTTTGAATTATTGAGTAAGACAGCTCCAATTCAAGCGCTCTCTCTACTTTTGCTTGGTCCTTTCATTGACTATTATCTTACTGGGAAATTTATTGCGAACTACAAAATGTCTTCTGGTGCCACTGTAAGTCCTCCCTGATTCAATCTTTATATAACAAGAGTACATTCATACTCGTTTACTATGTGTCCGACATATGACATCTGTAACACTCAATATGTGCAGATATTCATTATTCTTTCCTGCTCCCTAGCAGTGTTCTGTAATGTGAGCCAATACCTCTGTATTGGACGCTTCTCGGCAGTTTCCTTCCAGGTTTTAGGTCATATGAAAACAGTATGCGTCCTGACTTTGGGGTGGCTGCTTTTTGATTCACAGTTAACTTTTAAGAACATTATGGGGATGATTATTGCAGTTATTGGAATGATAATATATAGTTGGGCCATGGAGGTTGAAAAGCAATCCAATTCCAAGATCACCCCTCACTCGAAAAACAGCCTTACAGAAGAGGAAATTAGGCTATTGCAGGAGGGAGTTGGGAATACAGCTGCGAAGGATATTGAACTTGGTGAGTCGAAGGGGTAGGTTGGCTTCTACTTCCACAGGAAGCGCACTTCTCGTCTCCTTTCTAGCTCTCTCAACTTGTCTCGTGGCAATGTTACTTGCACGTCTCCTTACCCTTACATCATTTGAAGGATGATTTAGAAATTGTGACAGTGCTAGGCAATATTTGCTCTTTCCTTAAGTTTTTATTGTCTTTGTTTCTATTTATTAAATCTTTTGTTCAAAATCAGGTGGGACTATCGTGCCATGAGAAGATAGGAAAATGTGAAGACTATTTGTTGTACAATTCTACAGTATATTTATTCATCGCTGAACCCTTGCCTTAATTATCTTTGTTGGCATTTTTTTTTGCATTTTCGTCTGCTGAACTTTTTTATCCTTGGATTATATGTTGCCAACTGCAGAATTTAATTGGTTGTACGTTTTTGTGATTGTCATGGGAGTTCAGTGGCACAGGAAGAACTGCAACCTGCTATATGATCAGTGATGGAGAGAAAGAGAGAGTATCTTACCGCTAAATGGTATTGTTTGTCTGAATGTTTGAATGCATAATGAACTTGGAACCCAAGATTTCCATTCTAAAACCTCTACTCCTAGGCAAGCAAAATCCTCCAATACGATAAAATATGAATAACAGGTTGCAGTAGAGGCAAGAGACCTCATTGCTCAAAGAGGCATTGCAGCCCCTCACAATGAAACATCATAAACCGTACTTGATCTCCTGTCAAAGCCAAAATATGAAAGACCATAGCGTGCACCATCTAATAGAAAACCTACTGAATAAAGGTCAAAGACCACTAGAGGCCACATTTTCAAATCACGCCTAGGGCCCTGAAAAACTCAGGGTTGGGTGCATCCGCACCCCCTATAATTTTTAAAAAGTTGCATTCACACCCATTTCCATCCATGTTAAAGGAGGAATATTAAATATTTAATCCGATATATTGAAAAGTTAATCTGAGCTGTTCAAAATGTATTAATCAAAGAGTAGAACATCTTTGTAAAAAAATCATGTCGATCGGACATCAATAACTTATGGATCGGGTTCTTGTCAGAATGAAAGGCAAATTTAAATTTTAAAATTTACTTCAAAATAAATTTTATTTGACCATGAGGTTTTCATTTTCCGATTGACTTGAATTTTGATGTGGATGTAGTATTCATCAAGCTCTACAATATGAACGGTTCAGATCTAATATTGTGTACATATGATGGATTGTTTAGATTTAAGGGAGAAGAATAATCAAAGAAGAAGATGAGGATATATAGGACTTTTAGTCATTTCTGTTTACGGTGCAAGCATTATTTCAAATAACATAGACGAAAATGGGTACATCTGCAACTTTTTAAAACCATAAGAGGTGTGGATGCAACAAATTAAACCACGTGGCCCAAACCACAGGTGGTGTAAGTAGGGATGGCAATGGGGAGGGTAGGGGGTGGATACCACTACCTTTATTCCCGATCCCCATCCCCATACCAATTCCCCATCCCCTCCCCAATCTCCACCGGGGATTTTTTTTTACCCTCCATCCCCGACCCCAATGCGGGGAACAGGGATCCCCACTGGAATTCGGGGATCCAAAAATTACATTTGGCTGTTGATTGTTGTCTTCTACTCAACAACAATTATACTAACACCATCATATTTCCAAACTAAATAGCATTTACTAAGCACTAGTCAAGTTAACTACTTCCAACTGGAAAATTTGATGAATCTCAACGAAAAAATACGATCTTTGGCAGAAAAAACACCCAGAACAAAACAATACTACTACTTGAACAAAACAAAATAACTACTTCCAATTCTAAGCTGAACAGGGCAAGATACTGGAACTGAACAAAACAATACTACTAGTTGTAGTTTCAAGCTAACAAAACAAGATTACTAGTAGCCGTTTCAAGCTGAACATAACAAGATAACTAGTTGTTGCGTCCGGGTAACATCAACTAAAGTGCTTGTTCCGAAAAAAAAAATTATAACTATAAACTTCTAATATAATACACATATATAAAATATTATATATATGTGAATTGGAATGCGGGGAGGGTCGGGGATCGGGGAGGGGACTGACAATACCATCCCCTACCCAATCCCCGAATTTTTTTAAAAAAAAAATCTACATCCCTTACCCGATCCCAAAAAAAATCCCCGAATCCCCTAGGTGTAAGTGAAGTTTGCTCAAGTATTTAATGACCAAACACACCTGTTAACAACAAAGATCGGACTCATTCCACTATAAATTAGAACCAAGTGTGTCGTATCATACTAAAAATAGATTTATAATAACAATGCATTAATCCTTATTCCAGAGAATAACGGTCAAGTCCGAGTGTCGATCTATAAAACAGGTTGGCAAAATTATGCTAGTTTCGATTGGTTTGATTGTTTTGAAAGACTAAAGGAATTAAGAAAGCAAGTAATTAAATTGGTTGGAAAACTAGTGAGAGAGGATCTAGGGTTTCGAATCCACCCCGACCATGTAACTAAGCTATGCATAGGTTAGGGTTATTATTTCAAATCATAAAATAATATCGCTAGAGCTTGCAAACCCTATCGATTTTCCCTTAGAAGATAGTTGAGTTGTTAAGATGCATGAGCTATTCCATAACACGGGCCGTCTCGCTAGTACAACCATCTCTTTGATGGACTGTACAGTGCACGATCTGTCTAACATGCATAACCCATCTCAATTACCCGAACACAAGCATTGAAAATCATTGATTAACTTGGTATTTGAAAACTAGCACACAAATACGCAACAAATTGAAAGAAGTAAAAAGTTCCATTCATATGCAATAGAAAGAGTTCTAGTTAAGCAATCAATCCGAATTAATAACCTAAAACCTATACATACACAAAGTTACTTGACCAAGGCTTTTCATCTTCCGCCTAGATGGTGTTTAGCCAGCCATGGACATGGAGATGAACGATTGATTTGAAGAACTTGAAGAATCCATGTATTTCATTGTGTTTCTCTCTCTGGGGTCGCCTTTCACCTCTCATAAAATTTAGAACATGGAAAACATACTTAGAGGTCTTTTTTTTTACACCCAAAAACCCTAAAAAAAAAATACATAAAACGTGTGATTTTACGTACGTTCCGTATCTAGCCCGACCATCCGGACGGTTTGGAAAACCAAAACCGTCCGGACGTATTCTACAGATTATGGCTAGAGCGCGCGCGCGCGCGAGAGAGAGAGAGAGAGAGAGAGAGAGAGAGAGAGAGAGAGAGAGAGAGGATGAGACTCTCTATGTATACGTACAAGATATTAAATTAGGGTCCTTTAGGTCATTTGATGTTCATGGGTCATTATGACTCACTCAATTCATACACAATTCGTCCGAGTTCTAGCCCAACATTCACTTCATTTGTAGAACCCCCAAAACTGGGTAAGGATTAGTAATGTTTGAATACTAACTAATTCAGTCATATTCATTATGTAGCGAGCCGTTTGTGCGAAAAAGTAATACTCCTAAATAAGGGGAGCAAGTGCTTTCACTTGGAGGTGTTATTTTACAATACGAAAAAATTGCCTACGTACCAACTCATTCAACCTCATCAAGGTGCAAGTGATTTATAACAAGGAACAAATTACTTTTACAATGAGGGCAAGTAACATCACTTCATAATTTTGAGTAGTCTCTAACGGGCACCGCCTACAAACCAATGCATCCATCACTGCCCCGACCATCAGGACTGGTTTGAAAATCGTCCAGATGGATTTGAATGATTACAACCCCAACTTCGGGCCGTCCAGATAGACTTCACGGATTTGCCCAGGCTTCGCCCGAACTCACAATGATGCGGTTCTTGAACAATTGGAAAGCTCTATGAGCCTACTTTCAAACCCAATTAACCTCACATTCATAGCCTCTATATTTTGAGAGAAATAACTATTTTACCATCAACGTGTCAATTTGGCGGAATTGGGGATCTTGTAGTGCGGTACCGCACTATAGGGTTGTAGCGCGACATCCGAGCTATTGATCGTGCAGTCAATGGCTCGGATTTCATCTCGGCACTTGCACAATCCGAGCCGTCCATTGCCAAGATGAAATCCGAGCAGTGACTTGCTCGGGTGCCGCACTATAGAATTCCCGCCGGTTTTGCGTACCATCAGTAAACTTGTAAGACCCCAAATTTAATTTGCACGTGCATCGCACATGACATGACATTTTGCATCTCATGTTTGCATTTTAAAAAAAAATTGCATCAGGTTCCATGTGTCTTTAGAATGCCTTCATTACTCTTAATTGTGTGATATTTAAAATGATTAGTTTTGTCCACATACGTGCATGACTGGGTACATGAGCAAGTCTATATAACCATGTGGTTTTTGTAGTCTTGTAGCCTAAAGTGTTATAATCCAATTTGTAAAGGAAGTTATTGCAATTAGATTAGAAATCAAGATTGGCATGACTGCTAGGAAGACACGTCACTGTGTCTGTTTAATACCTAATTACTTGGGTAGTATTTTGATACCTAATTACTCTCTTTTGGTTCCTGGGGATATATGTATATATAAAAATAAAAATAAACGTATCTTGGCAGTAGATGTCAAGTTTAGCACTGGGACTTATTTTCTTAATGATACCCAAGTTTTTAGTTGGGAAATTATAGTATATATTCGAATAAGCTTTTTAACTCGAGACTACATACGTGATGTTTTTAATAATTTAAGTGCCAAATACCTAGTTCTTGGCTAACTGTTTATTGAAATTGCATGTCTTAAGTGCTGAAAATTTTAAATGGAAAAAATGCATTAGCTCATGGGTTCATTCTTTTTTGTAAGTGATCAGGAACGCATATTAATCATACTTTCATTTTCCATGCATTCGATGTGAAGTTATATATCTCAATTACTCATTTGCATCGCCATGTTAGGTCTACGCCCAGTTCATCCGCTCCACCTAGGAGTTAGGTTGGGGTCCCGGTTAGTCCGGTTGTTTCATAAGGTGAGTACATGTGAATTATATCGACCAGAACTAAAAATGAATTGCTTATCTTGCTTGGAAAAAAATACTCTTTTTATGAACTGTGATTTGATTGGCTGGAAATATTATGGATCGAGAGTATTTTATGAAATGCGTTTTGTGATTCATGCTACGATAGCCTTGCTGGCCCCGCTCCTGGGCTAATGTAGGAGTGTTTGCCCCGCTCCTGGGCTAATGTAGGAGTGTCCCTACCATTGGGAATTATATTGAATAGCCCCTGGTTTTCACCAATGTACTTACTTGCGCTGATTCTCAGGGTAATGGTACCGTGATAACTTTGGTCGGAGGTAAACGCCCTTGGCTATATGGGATGAGTTTGATGGACCCCGTGATGGTCTTTATGGAAAATACTTTTACTGAAAGAGTTGTTTGATCTACACTTGATCCATAATTGTTTTAGTTGTTCTTATTTATATAATTCAACTGTACTCACTAAGCATGTGGTTAGCTCACGCATTCAATGCGTTACTCTTTCAGGTGTTCGAGGTTAGAGGTGGTCCACTGTACAGCTGCTGTCGTGGTGTGGTGTGTCTTTTTGGTATCGTTTTGTGGGCAGGACTTTTTGTACTATAGCGGGTAATTTTGGGAGTGAGTTGTTGTACCATATTGTTCATATGATGTGGTTGTGGCTTGGGTGAGATGCTCTAGAGTTAAAGACTCTTGTACTAAGTTGTACGTCTCACCTTTTATTTTATTTTTATTTTCTTTATATAAGTGGTTTGGTTTGGCTTATGTCTAGAAGATTGGTTTAGTTATGTGTGAGTTTATTAGGTACTGCCACGTCGCATACCAGGGACGGTGCCATTGACCTACCGGTTTGGGGCGTGACAAAACTGGTCATAGTTCCTTCGTTGACTCGGAATGAGGCCTATTTTATATCGTTGAAGTGATATTTCAAAGCACTACAAGATAATGAAAACCAATATGGAGGATCATAGAGTCTTTTTTGGGGAATCATGGTTAGAAGTGGACCCTCCGTTGAAACCATTCACTCTTTTGCCAATCTTTCGTATTTTTACATTGTCTAACGTTTGGCTTCACTCAAATCACCCCCGAATCACTTCTCAACATCTCTGTCATACATGAAAACCTTCCAAATGCATTATATAAAGTCTCGTTTCACGTCTAGAGATCCACAAAGCTGCAAATACATTAAAAAATATTAATTCGTACCAAGTAACAAGTTAAATGAACACACAAGTATAAATTAGGAGCTTAATTACGTACAATTAAGCACCTATCACTGCACTTCATGGGGAAACGATGGTGATATGGAGAAAGAAGGAATAGGGTTTGTTGTGCATGAATAAACTGACGTAGGTTTGATTGGCGGGGTTAAAATTACTTTTGTCAATATATCATGCAGAAAAACTTATTCATGGAGCCTCCGCGAAGAGGCTCTTTGCACGAACCACCCAATCTGGACCGCATGATTCAAGCATTTAACGATTCGGATTTTCATATACACTTTTTTTTTTTTTGCCATTCGATATACATCAGTGGGGAGTTAGCAAGGGAGTTAGTGAGTTAGTCTTGAGGGGAGTCTAGAGGCTATTCATAACCCTAAACCCCAAAGGCATTTATTGAGGCTCAAACCCTGGTCATCCATACCGTCTGTGTTTTGAATCGTTGGCCCAGATTGAATCGGTGCAAACTCCTTTTTACAGACTCCGGAAAGAAGTTTTTTTGTAGGGGGAATGACAGGACCGGGGTTGTCGGGAAAAACAATTGCAAAGTAATGGTATACTTTTTTGGAATCATCAACTAATGAGAAGGAAAATAATATTTACACATAAATGGTATGATAATATTACTCGGACAAACTTGCCCTTCACTTCAAAATTTATAGAGAAATACCCCTCCTCTCCAATGTTCATCGACCCTTTTCCCCAATCCCAAAGCAACGTAGATCCCCCCGTTTCTCTCTCTCTGATTCTCGCTCTCTCTTTCTTTGTCTCTTGCTATCTCTCTCTCTCTCTCTCTCTCTCTCTCTCTCTCTCGCTATTGAGAGCATATCAAAAGCAAAATTTGGTTATGATTGTTCATACTTCAGAAGATTAGGACGTGTGATCGAGTGGGCTCAATGGACACTGCTCATGATAAGCTAGTATTTGATTGGTCTATTTTCTACATATGTATTATTCTTCAAATTGGTATCAGATTCTCAAAATTGGAACTTGTTTGTTGAGCGGTTGGGCCGATTTGGCTTTACGCAAGGGAATTTACAGTCATACTAAAAGTCCTAGAGCTTGATTCCACTCTGAAAGTCTCAGTCATCCTCATTCTCGTGTAATATTATTCTCTAAGAGTGTAAGTTAATTCACTCAAGGTGCAACATTGTTTCATTTAAAGACCAAATAGTTATTTTTTCCAAAATAAAAAGTTGGGTTTAGACATCACCCATGCAACCCAGTCATCCTCATTCGGGTGCAAAGTTATTCTCAAATGGTGCCAAAATAATTCACCCAACTCAGTCTTCCTCATTCGGGTGCAACGTTGAATTTAGACATCACACCGACAACTCAGTCTTCCTCATTCGGGTGCAACGTTATTCTCAAAAGGTGTCAAAATAATTCACTCAAAATGCAATGTTGTTTCATTTAAGGAGCAATATAAAAAGTTGAATTTAGACATCACACCGACAACTCAGTCTTTCTTATTCAGATGCAATGTTATTCTCAAAAGGTGTCACTATAATTCACTCAAGGTGCAATATTGTTTCATTGAAGGAGCAATTGTTATTATTTCCAAAATAGGAAGTTGGATTTAGATATCACGCTAGCAACTCAGATTCATATTCGGGTGCAATGTTATTCTTAAAGGGTGCCAAAATAATTCACTCAAGGTGCAATGTTGTTTCATGAAAAAACAATCCAAATCTCAGTTTCAAAAATTGGAAGAATCGAGGTAAGATTTTTTGGTAAGTCTTTTGGTGCCGATCGAAAAGAAGCGAGAAGTATTTTTCCTGTGAGTATGTGTTTGATTTTGAAGGGAGGAGAGTTAGATCAAAAGAAATGGAGGAAGAGTGAGAGAGAATTGCTTCCTCTCTCTGAGATTTGGACTGGTCTTTTGGTAAGTCCATTTCCTTTCGCTTTTTTATGGAAACGAATGGGTACACGGTGAAAATAGGTTTTTCACCCTTGAGGGGTAATTTCGTCCATCTCTATAGTGGTGCCGTTTATGTAGAATTATTATGGGTAATTCTATTTGCAATCACCTTTTTAGCTAAATACAACCATCAAAAATCTTAAAATCAAAATTTGAAATTGTAACCTAGTTTTTGATAAATACAACCAACAAATTTCCCAAATATTCCCAATCTACCCCTCCCCTTCGTTTTTGGTCGCCCGCCATTCGGACTCCCAGTATTGAATTTGATCAGTATTTTCGGATATGAATGTTTGAAATA
>JAXBDA010005999.1:0-22244 GCA_036023075.1 Gaultheria prostrata | reverse complement strand
AACGTGTCAGAACCCCCTCATCTGGTCCTGTCCCCACAGTACGAAAATTCAATAAAAAAATAAATGGTGCGTGAACAGTATCGCACCAATTTTGATGCGGTACTGTAGCAAAAACAATTTGGTGAGAAAAAGTAAAGAAACTGATTTTAGTGGATTTTTGGGAATTTAGCTCCCTATTTTAATCCAAAAATTAAAATGGGGAGCCACATATTGATGCTCTAAGGTCAGACGGGACAAAACAGATCCCGAATCAGATGAAGCTGCACATTATTGATCTCCGGTAGACTGGTATGACAAAAAAATCCATTTAATAGGGACCCAACTAACTCCTCAATAAAGATGCACAACGCGATAGTGGTACATCTATACCCCTTTCTGTGCTCACTCACATAAAGATGGATTGCGGACGCCAACGATAACCCACGTGACAACAAGGATAACCTATAAATTTATACTCTTTCCGTCCTAATTTGTTTGTAAATTATTTAATTTTCTTCTACGCCTTAAATTGCTTATATCTTTCGATCTATAATATTTTTGACGGTTTTAAAAACTTTGTATAATAAAATTAATCGTGAACTATCAAACAAGATCCATATTGCATGTATTTGGAGATCAATATTAAAAGATATAAGCGATCGAAAACTGACACGATTATCAAAGATTGACAAACAAAATGGGACGGAGGGAGTACATCTTAAATTCGAAACTTGGCAATTTCTTGGGGCCAGGTTGCAAGAGAGAAATCTCTTGCGAATTTTATTGTCCTAGTGTTGATGGTCTGTTTTTTACTAGACTGGTGAAAGAAATAATTGAGATATTCATAAGCTGACCTAGACACACCTAACCATGAGGGGAAAAAAAAGATGGCTCACGGACGCCCCATGCAATTCAATTTTTGGAAACCATGTAAAAGGTAGATATACTATTGTGCATGAATAATGCACCAACATTACTTTAGTTTAAAAAATTCTAATCTCTCTGTTTTAAAATAAGTGTCCCGCGCATAAACCAAGATCTTTGAAAAGATGTATTTTTTTTTGTTAAATTATTTGATTCTATTTACGAAAAAATGCATTTTTTTAAAGACCTAGGCTTGCGCACAGAACACTTATTTTGGAACGGATAGAGTAGTAAGTTCCTACTCTATGAATCTTCTACAGTTATTCTACAATATGTCCGCATTTTTATATGTATTTTGATCCTTAAAAACGAGGGCGTGTACAAGCATGGACACGTGCCTCGATTGCTCAAGCCATGCCTTCAGGCACGGGCACGGACATGCTCCAGTACACTATATCACACAACATTTTATCCACCTCAGAGGATGATATTAAATTATTAATCTTCCCTCTCTGTTGGTTTTTCTCACTTAACGGAGAGAAACTTTCAAAGTTCTGTTCCAATTCATGACTTAAGTCAGGAGTTGGCTAAAGTCAGTTTTCAAGTCAATGTATTCTCAGAGAATAACAAATTTCGTAAAACACAATAAATAAATTTTGAGTTTAAGTTAGGAATTAGAATAAGACATTAATCCACTAAAAGTTATCAAAAGTAAACAATACTAATTATAACAGAATTCTTTTGTCCTCCCGTGCATAGCACGGATACGCGCTTGTTTCACTGTATGTCTGTAAGACAGACTCTTGAAAAAAATTGCAAAAGAGTAAGTACTATATAAGTTCAGGGTGCAAGTTTCCAAACTTCCCCTAGAAAAGAGAAAAACATAGATGTGTGGTGTAAACAGTAAACTATAGATAGGCAGAGCCGCAGAGAGTATAAAATTCAGAATTACTAGTAGTTGGCAGCAGATTTTCATGAACCCACCGTACCAAGTGTTTGAATCACTTTTTTTTTTTATTTCTCAATGAACTTCCAATACGTGTTGCCTTACGTCAACCCATGAGAATAAAATATTCTTAAATCCCATAGGATGCTAGATATGGTAATTTACTTCCAACATATCAGATCCATAAGAAGAAAATCACACTATCTCCACACATTTCTTGGGCTAGTCTGTCAACTAATAAATACTTGAACAGAGAGAACACAGAGATCAGAAAGTAAGAGGACCAATGCTCCAAAAACCAAGAAAATAGAGTTCATGCATGAAACTCTGCAAAATCCTTTCTGGGTTTATCTTTGTTAGGTTTCTGCCGTTTGGAAGAGTGGTAAATGGAGGGTAGTGATACATATAGAGTGAGCAGTGGACGTATAAGCAGCTCAAACATATGGAGGAACAATGCTGGGGAGGTTTTCTCGAGGTCATCTCGCGAAGAAGACGATGAAGAAGCACTGAAATGGGCTGCCATTGAGAGGCTTCCTACGTATCTACGGATAAGCAGAGGGATACTGACCGAAGAAGAGGGTCAGCCGCGAGAAATCGACATCAAGAGTCTTGGGTTTTTCGAGAAAAAGAATCTGGTAGAGAGACTTGTGAAGATTGCGGAGGAAGATAATGAGAAGTTCTTGTTAAAGCTCAAGGAGCGCATGGACCGGTAATCTTTATTTTCTAAACATTTTTGTTTCTTCATTGTTCTCGCTTTTAGTATATTGCACGAAGCGGGACGGGTGCAGGAGAGTGGGGTATATAGAAGTTTTCTAGGTTGGGAGCGGCGATGAAATATTTAATGAATAAATATGTATATATGACTATACTTACATATATTGATATGTGCATATGTTTTATAGTAGCAAAGGGAGCACGTATATAGGCATTTTATTATATATATAAACATGATTGAGAAATTACATCCCAATAAATTCTTTTATGCCAAGTCCCAAATATATATATTAAACATGAAAATAAGTTAGAATATGAGACGAGAAAGAAACAGTCCTAAATTTTTCTTACTCCTTTTTTTTGTCATTTTCTTCTTCCTTGCATATATTTGAAAAAAGAAGTGAGAATTTCGCTTTAAGATTAGTGTGGAAGCTCACATCCTATTTAGGAGCGGTCCTGTCTAGATGGGAGTGAGCTCTTGTCTAGGAAGCGCACCCATTTTAGAAAGATCCTGCTGCTAAGATCTGGCTTTTTTGGGGTCCATTTTTGGATTGCGGAGGGCGGTTCGTATAATCGCAGTCGTCCTAAAGTATTTTCAATACAAATTTGCTGAAAGAATGTTACTCGTTATGTAAGTATTTTACTTTTAAGATTCTTTCACAAATTTGGACCATTAATTTGTTGAGAACTTGTGATGAACAACCGAGATGGAACTGCACTGGCTTCTGTGCAGCCCAAGTGCAGAGAAGCCGGGTAATTTAATTTGTGTTCAGAATCAAATTTTTGTTAACTTGCCGACAATTAACAGACGCTGCCGAGGGTACCGACCCCATGGTACCGAAATTTTATAAATTGGCATGTGGGCCACACTTTGGGATCTTTTACGAATGATCCGAGCTGTTCAATAATTTTAAAATAATTTTTCGAGTGCCCCTATAAAAATCAACTTCAATGGATATGCGTAATGAAAAACTTGAAGTTTGGATCAAGCACTTATGCAAATCCAATTGAGTTGATTTCTTAACACTCGGAAATTATTTTAAAATTATTGAACAATTCAAATCATTGGTGTGGAATTCAAAAATGGGCCCTGCACGCCGATTTGTACAATAACGATACCATGGGTTCTAGGGTTGTTCAAAAAACCGATGAACCGTGAATCCAGTTCGGACCGAATGGATCTGTACGTTTTGGATTTTAACCGTGGATTAGGACACGGATTCAAAAAATAAAAAACCGTGACTCGTGGTCCGGACACGGATTTTGATTTTGAAATCGTGGATTAACTTATCCGGACCGTGATATTTTATCATATGTTTTTTTTTAGAAAATAAACATATATGTATAGATAATTAATTTTACCACTTTTATAAATATTGTCAATTTGATATTTTGATATGAAGGATAACACTGTTATCTCCTATAAAATTTAGGGGGTAAACTGTTATATAGAGGTCTTCTACTATATATACTCGTTAACTTGCAGAATTCTAAACCTAATCTCACTAATCCACATCCCTCAATAGTAGGTTTTTTTTGTATTAGACTTTGATGTACTACCGAAGTATTTGTATTCCACTATGTAACTGAACTAAACTGCATTTGCTACCCCGCTATACTACTGAAGTGTTTGTTTCAATGTTGAGTTTGGATTTTTGAATGAGTTGATATTTTTTTTAGAATAAGTTGAAAATCCGTGGATAAATCCGGAACCAATCTGTGACTCGTGGATCAGATTGGAACTGAACTGTGAGAATTTTTGATCGGACACGGATTTTATTTTTAAAAAATTATGACTCGCGAATTAAGATTGGATTCATGTTAATCCGGACCATGAGCACCCCTAATGGCTCAGTATCCATAACTTTATTAAAACGATGAAAAGTTTGAAAAAGACCCGTCAGTTATGTACGAAAACAGTTGCCGAAAATTCGACAATGTTTCTGGTGAGATTCCTGGGCAGTACAAAATGTTGCTTTTAGAAAATTGTCCGACAGTTCTGGAGTGCACTTTGCCAAAATAGATTTCTGGGTATTTTTGGGAACATGAAAACACAAAACACGTTTTTGCAGCCTTGATAATACCACTCCTATAAACTGATCCGGCTATTCCATATTTCTGTTCTTTACTTATTGGCAATTTTTCGAGGCCAGAATGGAATCGTTTATCATCAATTGCTAGCGTTTACAAGGGATTAGCAAAAGAGGTGGCCGGACACTTGAGCCGGCCACACAATATACAGTCACAAGCAAGAGTTGCGCCAGCTTGTACGGAAAATCTCATCGTTGCGTCTAAATGCTACTACTTCTTTGCTAAGCACATCAAAGAAGAGCGGAAATTTGATAATCTAGAACAAAGTTTGATTTGGATACTGTCTTGCTCTAAATATTTAATATAAGCATTTATTCTTTTTTAAATTAAACAGGGTTGGACTAGAACTTCCAACTATTGAAGTCCGATTTCAGCATTTGAGTGTTGATACAGAAGCTTATGTTGGCAGTAGAGCATTGCCAACAATATTCAATTTCACTGTCAATTTCGTAGAGGTAATCCATATTTGGTCATCATCAACTTGAATTTTTCAGTCATCTTTCCATGTCTAATTTTAACTGTCCCTCACATCTCTCTCTCCTTTCTTTCTTTCCATGTCTAAATGAAGAGGCTTTCGAATTACCTCCATATTCTTCCAAACAGAAAGAAGCCATTTCCAATCCTTCATGATGTCAGTGGAATAATCAAACCTGGAAGGTGAGAAGACGAACAATTTTTTACAAATTTTCCCGGCGAATTTCACAGAAAAAAAAAATCTAGCACAAAGTCCCTTAAAATATCACTCACTGTTGCTTTCATCTGGTTTTTGCAGAATGACATTGCTTTTGGGTCCACCAAGCTCCGGGAAAACGACATTGCTGCTAGCTTTGGCTGGAAAACTTGAAAAAGATCTAAAAGTAATACAAACTTGGTAGTATTCCAGTTTTCTAAGTTCGTTCCAAGGACTTTGTCATCATATTTAAGTCCTTTGTGACTATATAGGTTTCAGGAAGAGTCACATACAACGGCCATGGAATGGACGAGTTCGTTCCACAGAGGACTTCAGCTTATATAAGTCAATATGATCTTCATATCGGAGAATTGACAGTGAGAGAAACATTAGCGTTCTCGGCTAGATGTCAAGGGGTTGGAACTCGTTACGGTAAATTAGATTCGTGGATGCTTTTCATAATTACGAGTGTAGGAACCAAAAACTTTTCTTTTGTGTTTTTTTTTTGTAACTAGAGGAACCAATAAGTTCTAAATCAGTTTTTCTTTAAAATTTACAGAAATGTTGGCAGAACTATCAAGGAGAGAAAAGCAAGCAAACATTAAGCCCGATCCTGATATCGATATTTTCATGAAGGTAACAACAATTTCACCATGCCAGAAAATCCTTTTTGGTGAACTGATTTCGCACATTTTAATCATGTACAGGCTGCATCACTAGAAGGGCAGGAGTCCAGTGTGGTGACAGATTATGTTCTTAAGGTACCAAGTTGAAATTAATATAAGCAACTGAAGAAAGTTTTTGAAAACCATAAATAACTGATTTGCCGAATCCTTTGATTCTTCAAATTCCACAGATATTGGGTCTGGAAATATGCGCAGATATCTTGGCGGGTGATGAAATGCAGAGAGGTATTTCTGGGGGACAAAGAAAGCGGCTCACAACAGGTAAAATGCATACACAGAACAACATACCATACTCTATAGCAAAGGAACTCCTAACTTTATGTAAAAATTGCTTATTTTTGCCTTCTCAAAACTGTTTCAAGTTTCGGGTCAAATGTTTTCTACATTCAGAAAGTCTGATTATTCTGAGTTTCTGATCAAATATGATGCAGGGGAGATGCTGGTTGGACCAGCTAGAGCACTCTTGATGGATGAGATATCCACTGGCTTGGACAGCTCTACAACTTTCCAGATTGTGAACTCAATCAGGCAGTCCATCCACATACTTCAAGGAACTACTGTTATCTCTCTCCTCCAGCCGGCACCAGAAACCTATGACCTGTTTGATGACATAATTCTGCTCTCAGATGGGCAAATTGTGTATCAAGGCCCCCGTGAATGCGTGCTTGAATTCTTTGAAGACATCGGATTCAAGTGCCCTGAGAGAAAAGGAGTTGCCGACTTCTTACAAGAAGTAGTTTCTAGCTTCCAGATTTCTGTCTTTTGTTCATTTAAGTGTCTGATACGATGCAAAATGGAAGTCAAGGGAGAAATGTAATCATTAAATAAACATAAAATGAGCTTATTTTAGAGAAAAATGGTTTCTAATCTAGTTCTAAAGGTGGAAACTGCTTTCTAGCCTAGCTAGACAGACCAGAGTTTTGTCAACACCACCACCATGACCCACCACTGCTGCCGCCAGCTCTACACAAGCACAACCAGCCCGACACTCAGACCACTACCACCAATGGCACCATCATTTTAATAGTTGCAGCCAAATACATAACATTTATTATTCTCTGTTATAAGAGGGGCATCGATAATAGATTCTTTTCGACAATCTTTAGAACATAGTGTAACTTTGTATCACTTGGTGGGAAAAAACAGGTGACATCGAAGAAAGATCAAGAGCAGTACTGGGCACACAAAGATGAGCCTTACAGTTACGTTGCTGTGAAGGAATTTGCAGAAGCATTTCAGTCATTCCATGTTGGCCGGAAACTGGGTGACGAACTTGCTGTTCCATTCGACAAATCTAGGGGCCACCCTGCTGCTTTAACAACCGAGAAATACGGTGTCAGCAAAAAGGAACTACTGAAAGCTTGCACGTCAAGAGAATACTTACTAATGAAGAGGAACTCCTTCGTCTACATATTCAAGTTAACTCAAGTGAGTGGCATCTCAAAAAGCATAACAAATCTTTAGAAGGTTTGAATTGTCAAAACATTTTGATCAAGGAGGTTAATGGCTATCTTTCTTTTCAGCTTATTCTTATGGCATTCATATCAGTGACGGTATTTCTACGAACTGAGATGACTAAGAAAACACCAGAAGACGGAATAATTTTCATGGGTGCCTTGTTCTTCACACTCATCATGATTATGTTCAATGGGTACGCAGAAATTACACTGAGCATCATGAAACTTCCTGTCTTCTACAAGCAAAGGGACTTTCTCTTCTTTCCAGCTTGGGCATACGCTTTACCCACATGGTTCCTCAAGATCCCAGTAACATTTGCAGAAGTCGGTGCATGGGTTTTCCTAACTTATTACGTTATAGGCTTTGATCCAGATGCTGGAAGGTAATGCAAAACTAAACTCTTAAGCATTTTTTTTATATTTTTCTTGGTAAATAAACAAATTCGTGATCTAATTGGTATACTCAATGGCAGGTTTCTCAAACAATAATTGCTACTCCTATGCATTAACCAGATGTCTTCTGCAATGTTCCGACTCATAGGGGGAATAGGAAGGAATATTATTGTGGCAAACACATTCGGGTCATTTGCCTTACTTGCAGTTCTTGTATTGGGAGGATTTGTCTTGTCACGAGGTAAAAATAGAAAGTGCAGAGTGGACAAAAAATCTCTTCTTTGCTATGCGATTTGGATTTAATTGAGAACTAATTTTCTTTTCCTCAGTTAACATAAAAAAGTGGTGGATATGGGGCTATTGGTTGTCACCTATGTCGTATGGGCAAAATGCTTTAGCAGTGAATGAATTTCTTGGCATGAGTTGGAGACATGTAAGCATCAACTTTTGTGAATTTGGATAAAGAAACTCAAAGCAGGGAAAAGGGATTCATATCTTCTAAACTTTGAGCAAATATTTTATTTCAGATCCCTCCTAATTCGACAGAGACACTAGGAGTACAAGTCATGAAGTCTCGCGGATTATTTCCTGAAGCACATTGGTATTGGCTCGGACTAGGAGTTACACTCGCATATTTTGTGGCATTCCAATTACTTTTCACTCTGGCTCTAGCTTATCTCAACCGTAAGTAGCAAGTAGATTCATTTTGAATGTTCGAAATACACAATTTGATACTTGTAGATATTATTGGCATGCAGTTTATCTCATAGACAATGAAGTAGAAACACCTCACCGAAAGTCACACAAACGTGTGTCAGGTCCTTGCTGGACATCGACACCCCGGACACTCTACGAAATGTGCCTGAAATGCAATTTTGAAGTGTCCTGCATGTTGTTTATTATATTCACTTTGACACTGCTGGATACTTTAGAATACTATACTATTCTCTCTTGACATCCTGTGGACACTCACAAGAAGCGTGATGGGTGTCAAACGGGATTATTGGCTCTAGTTAAAGCTGAACCTTCCTTTTTGGAGATAGATGATGGTAAATGAATACTGATGTCACAATGGCACGTGGGTATGAAGGCATATGTCGTACACTACAACTACCAAGGCCTTTTTGTGTGGTTCTCATCAATTTCTTTCAAAAATCTGATGCAACAAAATGCATAGTTTATATTCTTCATAACTTGCCCAAAATTGCGTCCTGCACTTTTCAGAAATTCCCTTGTCAGAGAGTCATGTAGTATCGTGCGTGTCCGTGTCAATGCTACTTAGCTAATAGATGGGTTGATTTGATGCAGCTTTTGGCAAGCCTCAAGCGATTCTAACCAAAGAAACATTGACTCAGAGAATTGCCGTAAAGACAGGAGAGTTAGTTGAGTTATCATCAGGAGGAGATATCACTTCTGGGGGTAAATAAGGTCTCTTACTTGAATTTTCATTCTGCATTATGTGTTTCAGTATGGATGGATAAGTCAAACATTGTGCAGAAAAGGGAAGTGAAGTACGAAGAAGCATATCGCCTACTTCAATATCTTCAAACGTAGGAAGCATTAATGAATCTGGCCAGAACAGAAAGCGAGGAATGGTTCTACCTTTTGAACCTCTTTCTATCATTTTCGATGAGATCAGATACTCAGTAGATATGCCACAGGTTTTTCTCAACAACTGTATTTAGGCCATGTAATACTTGTTTAGAGTGAGTCTTTAGACCCACACTATGTTACATGGATCCTTCATGTTGGCTGAAGTGCCTGTGTCTCGTGTCCAACACGCGTATCCATTTTGGACACTCGGATCCTCTAATTGTTATGATATTTACAGAAAAGACTATCAAATTAGCTACAACAACGATATTTCTAGTAATCCAAATGCACAAGAATTAGGAAAAAACACATTTTTCTTATCCTCTTCTTGTTTAAATACATTAACATTACTAATATAATTTACACTATATAACCGGCAACATCATGCAATATATACTGCAAACAAGTGTTCAGACGTGTCCCCATACCCATACCTAGTCGTGGGACACATATCCCGGTATCCTAAGATTTAAGTCTAGGAAGGTCCGACACTTGGATTTGCACCTGCACCCTATACTCATACCCGAGTCCGTGTAACCTAGGACCCACATTATTACTAAAAAAAAAGCACTTTTATGTTCATGCTACATGCATATGTTTCCATTGGGACTCACTCTAATAACTTTTGAAACAAAAAACTCGGCAAATAAGGCATCAAAAATTCTTAAGTAGATTGCAGAATCTCAATGTTCATGGAATGCGAAATACCCTGGCATGTGGATACACTAAATAGCACTTAAAAAGTAGATTGGGTATACAAAAAACTTTGACCTTAAATGCAAAGTGGCTGTCTTCATACTCTAACCCAGAATCTTAGAGGTTGTTAATAGGATGAGTTTTTGACCACTGAACCATTGCCCACCCCTGATATACTAAAATAGTACTTGCTTGCAGGAAATGAAGTATCAAGGTATACCTGAGGACAGATTAGAACTTCTGAAAGGTGTAAGTGGTGCTTTTAGACCAGGAGTCCTTACAGCTCTCATGGGTGTCAGTGGGGCTGGTAAGACCACCTTAATGGATGTGTTGGCTGGTAGAAAAACAGGCGGATATATTGATGGAAGAATCACAATATCTGGATACCCGAAGAAGCAAGAAACATTTGCTCGCATTGCAGGATACTGCGAGCAAACTGATATTCACTCTCCTCATGTTACAGTATATGAGTCCTTACAGTATTCTGCATGGCTTCGGTTGCCCCCTGAAGTAGGTTCTGCAACCAGAAAGGTGACTCTTAATCTGACAACCTCAAATCCTATGCGTGAAATTTTCCATTCTAAGCTTATGCATCCTGAATTACCTTAATTCTGCCCTGCCTGCAGATTAGATGACAATTTTCACATATTTTACACACAATTTTCGCAAAATCGTTAATTGACATTTGGAGGCTTGAGTTGTATTCCTGTTATATGAAAGTCAAAGTAAAAGAACCTCCTAATCCTTCAAGGCTTGCGGCACAGTCAAAAAATTATATGCCCTCTAGAGGGATCATATTGACTTACTCCAATTTGGACACTATCCCAGGTAGTATCCATATAAAACCAGTTTAACTCTAAAAGAAACTGCAGATGTTCGTTGATGAGGTCATGGAGCTTGTGTAGTTAACCCCATTAAAGGGAGCACTTGTTGGGTTGCCTGGGGTGAATGGCCTTTCAACTGAACAACGCCAGAGGCTTACAGTTGCAGTTGAGCATGTAGCCAATCCATCCATAATATTTATGGATGAACCAACTCAGGACTTGCCCTCTAGAGGGATCATATTGACTTACTCCAATTTGGACACTATCCCAGGTAGTATCCATATAAAACCAGTTTAACTCTACAAGAAACTGCAGATGTTCGTTGATGAGGTCATGGAGCTTGTGGAGTTAACCCCATTAAAGGGAGCACTTGTTGGGTTGCTTGGGGTGAATGGCCTTTCAACTGAACAACGCAAGAGGCTTACAGTTGCAGTTGAGCTTGTAGCCAATCCATCCATAATATTTATGGATGAACCAACCTCAGGACTTGATGCTAGGGCTGCGGCAATAGTGATGAGAACAGTGAGGAACACAGTAGACACAGGACGAACTGTGGTGTGCACCATCCATCAGCCAAGCATCGACATATTTGATGCATTTGACGAGGTAGGAAATCTTTCACAAGATTGTGGATTCAATATTAAATATAGTTTCTAGTTGTAAGAAAGCCAATGAAACAACCATAAAATTGCAGCTGCTTCTTTTGAAAAGAGGAGGAGAAGAAATATATGTCGGGCCATTAGGCCACCATTCGTCCCATCTCATCGCATACTTTGAGGTAAAGCTGGTTAATTCGTAAGACCGGAAATTTTCATGTTTTCTCTAAGAAGCTTACACTTTTTACTTATCTTTTGTTAAGGGAATCAATGGAGTTACTAAAATTAAAGATGGTTATAATCCTGCCACTTGGATGTTAGAGATAACTTCACCTGCATCAGAAACAGCTCTTGGGGTTGACTTTGCCCGCATGTACAATAACTCCGAACTATACAGGTAGGGTCATGTTGCAGTCTCAAGCAATTCTGGTTTCAACATATAGGTCCAACATCCTGAAATTTTGAGAGGATTGAACATTATATGTGAGACCAAGTTCATTAAGTGTACTCTAGGAAGACTGTAATGTTCTAGCTACTAATACACTTGAATGAATCAGGAGAAACAAAGATTTGATCAAGGAACTGAGCGTACCAACTCCAGGATCAAAAGACCTAGACTTTCCCACTAAATACTCGCAGTCTTTCTTCACACAATGCATGGCTTGCCTATGGAAACAACATTGGTCATATTGGCGAAACCCACCATACTGTGCAGTGAAACTAATGTTTACCACTTTCATAGCCCTAATGTTTGGAACGATATTTTGGGGCCTTGGTTCTAAAAGGTACTTGCATCTGTAAAAGCAAAAGAGATTCCTCCACTCTCTTCTTTATCTAATGTTAAGTCTCTAAATTACATTTTATTAAGAACTTTTATGGAAATGTAGGGGAACGAGACAAGACTTATTTAATGCAATGGGTTCTATGTTCACTGCTGTATTTTTTATCGGTGTACAAAATGCCACATCAGTGCAGCCAGTGGTTGCGATAGAGAGAACAGTCTTTTATCGCGAAAGAGCAGCTGGCATGTATTCAGCTTTGCCATATGCCTTTGGACAGGTAATTTACTTGTACTGTTTATGTCATTAGGTGAACAGCAAGAGGACAAACCACATCTAGTCATCTAGGTTGCTTTTCTATAACAAGAAGTCGGGATTCAGGGACCACGGACAAATTGATAAGCCAATAACGATTTAGATACAGGATATTGAATTTGCGGGAAGTAAGGCATCCTCTCTCTCGGCGAGCCCATACGATAAACTTGGGTTTAGTGCAAAAACTTTATAATTTTTTGGCCAGTCCCATTCAATTTCTCTCACCCTATCCCCCTTTTTTGTGCAGGTTGTGATTGAGATTCCCTACATTTTTGTTCAAACAACCATATATGGAGTCATAGTTTATGCAATGATCGGATTCGATTGGACAGCTGACAAGTTCTTTTGGTACATATTCTTCATGTACTTCACCTTATTATACTACACCTTCTATGGAATGATGGCAGTGGCAGTTACTCCCAACCACCACATTGCTGCCATAGTTTCATCTTCCTTCTACCTAATATGGATGCTTTTCTCAGGATTTATCATTCCAAAGACAGTAAGTTTCACTTATGCTCCATACATTTTCTTAAAGAGTGAACTCATAACTCAGCACTCAGAGTTTTCATCTTGTAACAGAGGATTCCAGTGTGGTGGAGGTGGTACAGTTACATTTGCCCGGTTGCTTGGACTATGTACGGCTTAGTTGCTTCACAGTTTGGAGACATAAACGACAAGCTTGACACCGGGGAAACTATGAAAGAATTTCTTTATAATTACTTTGGATTTAAACATGACTTTTTGGGCTTTGTCGCGCTCATTATAGTTGGATTTGCCGTGCTCTTTGGGTTCATCTTTGCTTTTTCTATCCGGGCATTCAACTTCCAGAAAAGGTAGCAGTATGAAAAACGTTAACTGTGTTACGATCTCTAATCATACCAACCTAAAAGACAAGTGTTCAATATTGGCATCCATGCTGATCGGAAAAAAAGTATTGGCATCCCTGTACTGTTAATATTACAGAAGGTTTTTGTTTCTTTTAATGTTCTTTTTGCTCCCTTCACAACTTGGGTTCTTTTTCCTTCTTTTTCTCTTTTATTACGAATATGTTAGTTTCTGAAGGCATTAAAATTGGAATACCAAAGCAGTTTGTAGCCTTCTCAACATGTCAGAATTCTTGAAGCGTTCTCTAAATTGTGTTCCATGGCTCTCTTTTGGTTGAGTGACCAATAATTGTCTTCACAGGCATGGAGTAGTTCCACTAGAAGAGCTTCAATGTAAAAAGTGTGTGCGCGTACATGAAAACCATTAGACACATATCTGATGAAACACATGAGATCAAGTCACATCTTTGGGACTATAACACCTAGGGCTGCAAACGAACCGAGTTGTTCACAAGTAGCTCGAGGAGCGGCTCATTAAGGGCTTGGGTCAACCCGGTTATGTAATTTAAAAAATGAGCTGAGCTCAAACAGAATTTTTCGCTCGTTTAATAAATGAACTGAGCTCGATTTAGCCGTAGCTCAAATAAGCTTGGCTCATTTATAGAGGTCGTTTAGTACTCCAACCGAGCTCGAGTTCTCAAATTCCAATCGAGTCGTAATTGGTGTCGATTCAAGATCATTGAATTTTAAAGGAGCCGAGCTCAAACACTCTAAGGCTCAACTCGACTCATTTACTGGCAGAAGGTAGTCGTGTTCCACAAGTTGCCTACCAAATGTAGCTGGAGGCAGTCATTTCCTCCCATAGAGTATCTCCAACCCATCTCTATTTATTTCTCCAAAATCGAAAATAGTTTCTTCATATTGGAGTGAATGCGCTCTAACTGATCTCCATTTTGACTCTCCAACACAGAGAAGTGAATTTGAGTCTCCAAATTTAGAGACCCATGGAACATTTTGGAGAGTCAATTCTCCAAAATGGGGACTTTAAAATTCCTTCTTTCCCCCTTTTGTCTTTTGACTTTAATACCAACCATATCATTTTCACTTTTTGGTTTATTTTTATATAGTAGGTATAACTTTTATTCAAGAAATCTAATATTTATCCAATTTACACCCTTGGTAACATCTTGAAATATTTCTCGAATGAGACTAAATATTGACCATGTTCAATTAAAATTATAGAATTGTAGCAAAATTTTGGAGGGAATTTTCAAAGATAAAAATAGAGAATATGGATAGGAGTTGGTACCAATAGTGAAATTCTCCAAACTCACTTTTCGAATTAAACACATTCCTTCGAGTCTTCAGAATGGAGAATAAATATTACGATACTGATATTTATTTGTTATATCATATTAATAGTCGTGAAACGAAAGCGAAAAGCATAATGACATCCGCCGTCGAATAAGTAGATGTTTTACTCTACTCTAATATACAAAGGGACAGAACCAGTTTGGGTTGTCCCAATTTTGAAGCTGTGTAGGGTTTTGCCTAATCCAATACTACCCTAGTTGAAATCACTTGTTCGAAAAACTTGATTTTTTTTTATCAATTTTAATTAATTATTTTAGTGGGTCCCACACGCCCATGTGGATGGACCCACATACCGTTGCGTTCGTCTTAGATAGGAGATTAAGATCGAATCCTCGGTAGGCCAAAAACAAGTTAAGACCAAATCCAATCAACGAATCATTTCGGAAACGACGAATGCAGTGCTTGCGATATAGTAGAGTAACAAATTCTTAAAACGAACACTCGAAAATGGAGTTGTGTATTTTGTTGAGTAAGAAGAATAAGGAACGTAAGAATCTCACCCGAGGACGAGGTTTCCATGAAAGTGGTTGTGCAACGTTCTCTCCCCTCGGAAGGGAAAAAGATTTCTTCTCTGGGGATGTTTGGGAGCCCATTATCGGATATGCATTGTGCAATTTTCAATTGTAGGTGTTTGTTGAGAAACTTTTGAGTGCAAAATACGATAGGGTACATGTCATGTCCGAGCGTCAATCTCGATCGTTGTGAACGCCTCAGATTTCTCCCTTCCTCTTTCCTCTCTCCTCTCTCTCTCTTTCTCTCAAATTCGGATTGTCCAACGGCCGAAATGCGCGTTGAGTACTGCCACGTGATATCCAGCTGACACCCAAATTCTCTCTCTCTCTCTCATTCAGATTGTCCAACGGCCGAAATGCGCGTTGAGTACTACCACGTGATATCTAGCTGGCACCCAAATTTTTATCGTGTTTGAGAGTCTAAACAAAATCTATTCTATCAAAATGCTGGTTTTGAAAAATGAGTTGCAGAATACAAAATTCACAAACCACATCTGGAAAAGATGTTTGAATATTGACTATACTTTAACTAAGGAGTATCAATTATGCACGTATCATTCAATCACTTTTACACCTATCATTATAACCTAAAAATGGATAGTTTACGATCTATAATTCATAATTTAAAAATAATTTACTCTAAAACACGGCGTTTGTACGGTAAAATATTTTCTACGCTTTCTTCAAATAATATTCTTGATTCTTTTCTAAATTATTTTCTTACTTTAACCAACTTTTGAGCAGAGCATAAATTTGGGCTATATCCATCTATTTTCTGAACAATTATAAAAAAAAATTAAACAAAAACGAAATTAAGTTGATATTTTCAATGTATTGTCTCTGAATTCTCCTTTTCTAGTTTTTATTTTATTTTATTGAATTTGGATAATTGTTTTTATATAGTTTTTCCTTACGATGACACCAAACCCTGTAATATTGGCCAGAAGGTTCAGACAGAGAAAAAATTAGGAGTGTTTCATTTTTCTTTCTCACCAAGATCATAAAATTAGGTGAAAAATTTCAATTGTACCTTGTCACTATCTTTTCTTTTTTCTCGGTAATAAGGAGGAATTTATTAATTAATCATTGAATGGTGATTGCTACTATGATTTCAAAGCCAAAGGGACCATAGGCATGCATGATGGCATACCAATGAGAGCAGGGCGGAGCCAGAATTTTTAGTTAAGGGGGTAAAAAATTAGATCTACGCGCAAGTTAATTTTTTCTATTTGTTCATGCAAAGAAATAACTAAATTAAAAAGTTAACTATGACGTAGATATGCACTGATACATGAATTTGCTTTATAATTGGTCACAATGACTTACTATGTTTCGAAAGTAGCGTACGATAGTCTCATTTGCAAAATTATCAACTCTCGAAAAGGAAAAATCTTGAGAATTCTATGCATTTTAAATAAGTTGAGGCAATTTATGAAATTTTTACGGGGTCAAAGTTATAAAATTTAGCTCAAAACTATTAAAAATTCTTGCAAAAAATTAAGGTGAGTGGGGTCTTGACCCCTCCTCTCTTTTACTGCCTCCGCTCCTGAATGAGAGTACAAGAATTCCAAAAATATCTTTCTCATGAGATCTACAGAGCCGGTCAACATCGAAGATTGTCGGGGTCCAAAGATACTACAAATTAACATAGTACTCCTTTGAGATTTTGTTGTACCACCTCTTGTCACTTAGCTCATCTTTTTGTGTCTCGTTGCTCTGGTTTCCCAAAGTGGTATTTGGTTTCCCAATTTTATTTACCACAAACATTGGATCGATTTATTATGGTGCCCCAAAGTGGTATTGGGCACTGGTGCGCCACCAAATCTAAGCCATTAGATAAAAAATAGATGAATCCGAGCCATTAGATGAAAATCACCACAAGAAAGAGGGTGATTTTGCTTTTTTCCCGACCAATCGTACTTACTATGAACACAGACTTTACTTACCGCAAAAACAAAAGTGTTGTTTGTTTTTATGGTAAGTAAAACATGTGTTCATAGTAAGTAAATCCAGTATTCGTGATAAATAAAACTAGGATACCCGAGCTCTAATACCACTTTGGAGCACCACAGCCGGGTCCCTAAAATAGAGATCTCTAGCAGTGCTGCTGGGGAAGGTGAGAGCTCTAATACTCCTTTCGGCCTTGATGGTAATGAAATTTTGTCCTCCAAATGGTGGCCCAGTGGTGGAAGCACTCACCTTCCCCAACAGTGATTCAGGTTCGACTCCTGGGGGGCGCGAAAATGCTGGATTCTCTACCCGGTGCTCTACGGAGGGTGGGGTCCAGTGGTTCTCCACGGAGACCTCGCATTGTACTCCGGTTCGATCCTTGGGCTCTGCTAGGGGGGTGTGATGCACTTCACTAGTGCCCCGGTGGTAGGCCCCTTCCTTTGGGTTGGGTTAAATCTAGCCAGTAACCGGTTACCCCGGGGCCAGAGCCTAACGATGCAATGAAATCCCCCACAAGAGCATCTTTTTTGCAGTTCAAAAAACAAAATTATATATTTATGAAGAGGATCTTATAAGGGCTCCTTACATAGCTTATGTAAGGGATTTTTCGTTTGAGATTGAATTTCGACAATCCGAACCGTTAGATGCGTTTAGAATGTGTTTTTAAGGTCCACCACGAGGATTCGTAAAAAACAAATACCCGGAAGGGCTTGATCCGATCATTTTTCGATAAAAACGTTATATATAGCGTTGTTTTCAAAAACTGATCGGATCAAGCCCTTCCGGGTATTTGTTTTTTTACGAATCCTCGCGTTGGACCTTAAAAACATGTTTTAAACACTTCTAGCAGTTCGGATCGTCTCGGATCATTGAAATTCAATCTCGAACGAAAAATCCCTTACATAAGCTATGTAAGGGAGCCCGCTTATGTAAGGAATTTTTCGTTCGAGATTGAATTTCAATGATCCGAGACGATCCAAACCGCTAGAAGTGTTTAAAACATGTTTTAAGGTCCATCGCGAGGATTCGTAAAAAAAAAATACCCGGAAGAGATCGAGATTAATTATGCAGATCCAAACCCACAGCCTATATTTGCAGATAACCTAATTAAATCTTAAGTAGATCGAGCTCCGCATTAACTACACTTTCTATTATTTAAATTTTTTATTGTGGACATGATCACACCATGTGGCTTGCCCGGGCATAATTTTGGTATAGACTTTTGTTATGGACACAATATCATGAGACGTCCCTTTTGGTGACATTCGATGTAAACTGTACATACTTGGCCAAAAAAAAGATATAAACTGTTAACGAACAAATAAGAGAAGCCGTTTCTTAATCATCAATTGGAGTAATATATTTCTGCAAATTTTTTTTTTGTCAAACAATAACAGATGGTATTATAATTCCACAAAATCCAGAGATTATATCAAGAATGGGATTCATCCTTAGACAAGGAATGTAAAAGCCATGACAGCGGGGTATCTGTCTAAAGACTAGAACCCACACCTATAGAATCACACCAATATATTTATGCAATTTACCTGGGATAATTGTCCACTTATTCACAAACAAATGAGATGATTAACAGCCCCCTTCCGCAAATTTTTTTTCTCTCGCCTTGAGGCAGTTCCTCTCTCTAAACTTCTTTCTCGACCAACACACTTTTTGACGGTCCGGATGTGCCAAAGGCACCACGTGGTACCCTATTTGCACCAAAAATTTTCTCCATGCACACACAGGCTAGTGGGAAAACTTCTTACTGCTAAGAAGTTTAACGTAATGTTTGAATTCTAATAAAAGTCTAAGATAACTTATTCATGCACCAAATTAGGTTTGGCGACCATCTCAACAAATAAGGCCCGTCTTGAAAGAAATAAGCAATTTGAATTCTAATAATTGGTTCAATTCCGATCAACCGTTTACCGGGAAACAAATACGATTGGACCGTACACATTAGTAAATTTTAGTTAACATAATATTTTGCATGATGATTCACACTATGGGTGCACATGAAAACCGATATAACCGTCAAACCGATTCGATCCGGACCGAACCAGTCTATTTGGTTAGGTTCTACGGTTCATTGGTCATTTATGGTTCTAAAAAACTAAAAACCGGTAATTATGGTTCGGTTACTGGTTCTCAATTTAAGAACCAAAGTTAGAATCGAACCGGACCGATGGAAGCTCCTTCATTTTGCTCCTTATGGTAAGTTCAATAAGGGGGCCTTGGAAGCTCCTTGTATATATATATGGAGCATTTCTAATGAGGGCTCCCTCATTTTGCTACAATGAGGGACTTAGCCTTTTTCCAACTTTCCGGATCAAATTTCGACGAACCGAACCGCTCAATATTTTTAAAATATGTTTTCAAATTCCAATGCAAGGATTCGTAAAAACAAAATACTCGGAAGGGCTTGATCCGATCAATTTTTGATAAAAACGCTATATATAACTTTTTATCAAAAATTGATCGGATCAAGCCCTTTCGAGTTTTTTAACGAATCCTCGCGGTGAATCTTAAAAACATGTTTTAAACACATCTAACGGTTCAGATCGTTGAAATTCAATCCGGAATTGAAAGTCTCTCACCCCTAGCAAAGTGAGGGAGCCCTCATTGGATCCTTGTTGTGTATATATATATACAATAATGATCTCCTAAGGACTACATTAGCCAAATAAAATGCGGACTTCCATTTCCCGATTGAATTTTGATGATCTGAACCGTTCAATTCTTTCCTAGTATTGTATTCTTGTATGTCTATTTAGAGCAAAAATCTATTTTGTTAACAAGCTTGTGGAAGTGTTGAAGTAACCGAAAATGCTCCGTGCCAATATATTACTATAATCTACTAATACCAAATTGACGAATTACCAATTTTAATACTTTTTTGTTCCACCTTAATTTTACGATTGCTACACTTCAAGACATGCCGCTTAATTTATTTTCTTGTTTTTAGACTATTCTATTATTTGTTTAAACTAAATTTTTTCGTTGTTTTCATCAATTTTTGGAATTGTTTTATTGGTGGTACTTTGTGGATGATGTGGACCATATATGGTTTCAAATATTATAAAATTCTATAATTATTTATTTATTTATTTTATGTTATTTTGGTGCTCTAGATTCTAAATAATCTTTTGAATTCGTGTGTTGTAGTAAAGTGTTACTTAATCGGTTAGAACCGGACCGGAACCGAACCAAAATCGGTCCGGTCTTGCGGTTTGGATCTGAACAGGTTCTACATGTGTATTGGTAAGGTTTTGGTTCTTAATTTTCTAGAACCGGTCGGAATGGTCTGGTTATTGAATTTCTAGAGAACCGGTTCAATCCGGACCTTGTGCACCCCTAATTCACACATTAATTAAACCGATAAATAAATGGTTTGAATCATAAAAATGTGACAATGATGAGTGACAAGTCTCAATTCCAACATGAAAAAGATCACACAAGAGGATCTTAGTTCATAGAGAAATCAGCCAAACTAGGAAAACGAGGAAATGATGGCAGTGGATGTAATTCTGGTGCTGAAATAAAACTGTTGGGTTTTTTGTTTTACAAAGTCAGATTCTCTAACACATATTCCATACTAGAAATGCTACGGGCGCCAACTAGTGCATTTAGTGTAATAATTTGTATATTAGTTAGTACATGTAGCATTAGTCTAAATATGGAACGAGTATGAAGTTATCATGTCAAATTTGTTTAAGACTTTCAAGTGCGAAAATGAAGTTTCGCAGGCCTAGAATAATAATCTATTTGACGTCAAATTCAGGGGAGTAACGCTTTGAGTAGGACGGTTTATGTGGACCGCAGATGTCAAAATCAGATGATAATATAGTAACTGAAAATTATTTTAAATATGAAATGCTAGGAGTAGCTTAGCATAAAAAATAAATGCCAGGACCAGGAGTGTTAGTCTTCGACTAAGTTTCACTGAGATACCCCCTATATTTTACTAGAATCACAGTGTCACCCCCTTTATTATTTGAAATTACACTGTACGTCTGTACTTTCCTACATTTAGTATTATGTGACTTTAATGCATTCAAAAGAGCAGCTCTATAATACCAATTTTGCCATTGCCAAACAAAACAATTGTGGGGGATACCCACAAACACACACACACACACAATCAAAGACAAACCAAGAACAAAAAATAATCACAAGCAAGAAAAACAAGACACGTAGATTTTATGTGGTTCTGGCTTAAGCAGACTGCTTAATCGAACTCCACATGTTGCTGGGATTAGGGGTGTAACCGGTCCGGTTTGGTCTGGTTCTTGGGGGTTTTGGACAGAACTGGGAACAACCGCTTCGGAGAAAGCATGGAACCGAAACCGGATTTTTAGACATCGGTTCTGTTTCGGTTCGGTTCCTACCGGTTCTGTTTTGGTTCGGAGGCCGGTTCGGTTCAGAGGGGGGAGAGAAATTTGTACACGACGGCATGTACGTACATGCCTACATACAAACACAAATCGATCTAATCTAGATACAAACACACGATCTAAACAAGACACATATAATCCATTCATACACAACCAAATTGACCCAAATGAGATGCAAATCGATTTATACATACACGAATAGATGGAGATATATACATACACGAATCGAGATGTACATAAACAAATCGATCTCATCTCGTCATCGTCATGACCGCCACCACGTTGCTCGTCGTCCAACACACGACGATCTCGATCTTGATCTGTGAGAGAGAGAGAAACGATCTGTGTCGGCGCACATCTGGTAGTGGGTAGGGTTTTACTTCGACGGTGAGTTATAAACTTATAAGAGAGTGTGTGTAACTGTGTATCTCTATATATATATACATATATCAGTAAATAGTACTCCCTCCGTTCCAAAATGTTTGCCCCCTACGAAACTACGTGCAATTTTCAAACTAAAAAATAATGTATTTACCAAAATAATTTTCAATTTTTTTTTGCACCATATTAAAGTTCTCAATGAA
>JAXBDA010005998.1:0-22248 GCA_036023075.1 Gaultheria prostrata | reverse complement strand
TCTATCACTACCAAACATCAAATACAACAAGTATGGACTAAATATACATAGATTAAGTGGGTTTAAGGGTCTATACATATATAGATAGAGTTGATTTGAAGAAAATGAGATTGAAAATGCCATATTTTGTGGCAAATTTTGCGTCTCTTGAACCCTCCACTATACATATAGATAGAGTTGCGGTAAATCCGATATGGTACCCGGTATCGACCGGTACCGGCACCGTACCCTACCAATAGGAAAACCAGTACTCGAGCCGATATGGTATTCGGAACCTAGTAACAGAGTTAAACGGAGTTAGCTATCAGGTGGTGGCAGTGGAATTTCAATAAGTAATGGGTAATAATACAATATCAATGAAATCCAGGCTAAAAGTTAATGTGATTTACCCCATCTTTTTACCCCGCTTGTTTGTTCTCCAAAGCAGACAACTCAAACTCACGGTCACGGTTAGGGTTCAATTCTCTCCGTAAGAACACAAGTCACCTTATCGTATCCCACATCATCGTTCCACCAATCGTCGGGCAGCGAATCGTTTCCAACCGAAGACAAATTTGTCACTGAGAACAGAAACTAGGGTTTAACTCTAACTGTTGGACGCTCAGCAGTTCTCTGATTGTTGTTTTCGCTTTACGAGGTCCGCCTGTGCGGATACATTTCTAGTTCTGGTATTTTCTGTACGTCACGGTATGAAAACTTGGCTTTCTGTGCTCTTAGATTCCTTGTTTGATTTGTATTAGATAGGGATTTAGAATGTTCAACACTTTTGGTTTAAATGATTGAGCCATTTGTCCAGGATTTTCACTCTTAACTCGATATTTAGAACTGAGAATTACTTGTTTTTAGCCCTACTACTTTCTGTGCACACGCTATGCGTGAGCAAAATCATTATGGTTTGAAGTACCCAATTGTTCATGATGCTTAAAAAAAGAAGCAAATCTAAACCGTATGAAATTACTTACATATAGGTCCCCGAAGAAGTTCCTTACAACAGCCACGAGATCGCCGTGCTGTTTTTTATTTTATCAGGAAAATGGAGAGGAATCTGTAAATTGAAATAATTTGTCAGGAATGGAAATAATTTGTCAGGACTTTCGTAAGAGTTGGTGAATGATGCAGCAGTTGTAGAATGTTTAGGAACGTGTAGCAGTTCTGGGGCAGTTGGTCTTTGGTTCTGTTTTGATGTTTTCACACGTAAAAGTGGAACACAAACATAATGAAACTAACAAAAACAAATGGGGCTATCCCCATTGTAGGAATCGAAAAGTGCGAGTCAGCCTCAAAGAGTACCAAAAGATGTTAGCTTGATAGGATAGTGTACATGTATGTATTTATTTATGTTGTTTCGCAAATATTTCAAATATATATGGTGTACTCTACAGGGCTGTACTCAGGGAATTAGAAGTTTGCAACTTGTGTTGTCTATTGATACAAATACATACACTCTTGTTGGTTTGAGATCAGTGGTCCTCAGTATATTATAGGCATGGATTTATAGTAAGTAGATACGTCTAGAATCTAAGCATAGCTCCCTTCTTGTTCAACAAGTTATCCGGTGAAAAGTTGATATTTAGTGGTTCTTGCTATACTTTGTTAGTTTGTTTTATGTTGACTAATGAAAATAAGAAGCTGATAAAGTTTTGGTAACTTTTAGTCTATGTGAAATTTGCAGAGTGGAGGACTTGGTTTTTTTATAGAAGGGAATTGGAAAGATGGTAAGTGTTGGGTGGTTGGTAGAAGGTATCGGAGGCGTAACCAAATTCATGTAGGTTGGAAGAGTAAATTGAGTTTGTATGAAGTCATAGAAGCTAGAGAAAGATGCATTGGGGAAAAAAATCTCTTGAAGTGCTAACGACTTTTGAGTATTATTGGTATATAATAGCCTATTATAATCTGAATAATTTTGGTTTGATTTAATAAAAAACAGGTTATTTAACATTCTCATTTCTCAATTGCTTTAAGCATTTGAGTGTTATAGTAGCCTAAAGAAATAGAACAAAATGATGTGTATACTATTACTGCATCAGGCTAGAATAATTACAATATGCAACTGTATTACTATTATATTGGAAAGCAAACACTCTATAATATAACAAGTATGCATTTAGATAATGTTAAAGCATCCAACTGAGAACCAATTGGCAATGGATGGAGAGGCCGCCCAGACGCATATACTAGTTTTCGAGGTGATAAGTAACTGATGTGGGACAAATTCCAACCCTCCTCGCACGTGCGACCCTTGACTCGCATGTGGAGACGTCAACACATGATCTGGAATATACGGATCACAACTAAACAAAGTGCAACAATGGCACAAACAAAGGGGAAAAGCCTCCGAAAACCTAGCTCTGATACCATGTTAAAGCATCAACTAAGAACCAATTGGCATTTGGTGGAGAGACTGCCTAGGCTCATATACTAGTTTCGAGGTGATAATTAACTGATGTGGGACAAATTCCAATAGATAAAAATATGTTTATTAAGTCGGGCCCCTTCGAGCCAAAATTTTGGCTCCCCCGCTGAGCATTGGGAAACCAAATGAGGTTAGAAGGCATGGGTTTAAACACAATCAATCTACAAAGGAGACGACAAATATGTATTGTTCGATCAATAATGTAGCAGATGTAGGTAGGGGGAGAGGAGCTGTGGGAAGGAAAGGGGGAGGGGGATTGTTAACTCATTCGTCTATTAAAATTTAGATTCTTAGCTAGAGTGTGAGGCATTGAAAAGGGGAGGTAGGAAGACAAACATATGTAGTTTTTTTTTTTTTTGATCAATAAACATTTGTAGTTTGTTTGGTTAGGTTTTGAGGTAGGTTTTTTAGGTAATGAGTGGAGAAAGGTAGATAGAGAAATGGGAGTAATAATTGGAGAGAAAACCTTTGGGGACAGTGCTGTGAGAGAGGAGATGGTTTTGGAAAACCAAAGCGAACCAAGTCTTTAGGTTGCTCAATCAATTCTGTATTTGGCTGGAGTCTTAGATACGATTAATGAGGGGATTAAGTAGGGTATATGGAAGGGCGAACATTGGAGACCTTGCTCGAGGAAGGTATATTGGATGTTGTTTGGTTCCAACACTTTGTTAGGATAGAGGGGAGTGGTTGTGAGACAATTCACAAGGTAGATGGAGGAAGAGAAAGGTTAAGAGGGATGGGAGGGAGACCTCTCTTTTTGTGCTTGACTGGAGTCTTGGACGAAATTGATCAAGGGGAGGAATTGGTGACTGTAGGATGTCTTATTTGGTTAGAAGATCATAAATAGGTGTGGATTTCCAAAAGCTTAATGATTGACACTCAAATAGTGAGGTATATTTGGTATCAAAAGATATCTAATGATAAGCACTTCATTTCTCTTAGATTCCTTCAGATTTTGGAGGGGAAAGAAAGGGCTCAACTTATGAGCCCTCATTCTTCCTAGCCCATGTCTTTACACCCCTCTCATTCAACAATCCAAAGATGATTAACATATTGACCCCCTTGATGTAGGAGTAGGACAATTGAGTAAATTTAGGGGCTTTGTAAGGAATGGAAGGTTTAGGGTTATGGCTTAACAAAATAGGAGAAACCAAATCAAAATAAGGCTGTTCCTTTGATGTGAACAGTACTCGTGAACAGTGATGGGCTGATTGTATACAGGAAATAGGAATAGAAATGGAAAAAAAATGAAGAACAAAGCTCTAGGAATCATTCCTAGAGGGTTTAGGCATCACACCTTTCTTGAACTGATTGCATCACACATAAAGAGGCTTCAAAGCTCTCGAAGTTTTCATAATATTCAACTCCCTTATTATTGAGGCATAACATCCTTATATATAGGCTAGAGATTTCCTAATTTAACTAAGGAAACTACTAAACTTTTAAATTCTAAAATCAATGAACCTGAATAAGACATTATGAAAATAACAAATAACTTGACCAACAAGACGACCCCTACAGCCCGTGTATGGAAATCTCAAAATTACCAAAGTACCCCTAATAGGGACAAAGCTCTAGGAATCATTCCTAGAGGGTTTAGGCATCACACCTAGTGTTTGATTGCATCACCCCTTTCTTGAACTGATTGCATCACACCTAGGGTTTGATTGCATCACACAATTCATAAAAGAGGCTTCAAAGCTCTCAAAGTTTTCATAATATTCATCTCCCTTACTATTGAGGCATAACATCCTTATATATAGGCTAGAGTTTTCCTAATTTAAATAAGGACTACTAAATTTTAACTTCTGAAATCTATGAACCTGAATAAGACATTATGAAAATAACAAATAAATAACTTGACAGACAAGACGACCCATGAGCGACCCCTACAGCCCGTGTATGGAAATCTCAAAATTTCCCAAGTACCCCTAAAGCATGAACCATTTAAAATCGACCAGCTATGTAGTAATCCAATAATAATGATTATGAGACTCTAATACGGCTATTTGTTTGACCATGCATGCTTCCTTTAGGTCCCATCTTGAATCACACCTATTTCAATGTTTTTCCCGCTCTTTAAATTTACTTTTCTTGATTCTCTAACAGCCCGTATCACCCCTCTCCTGATCCTTCAGTTTCCCTTGAAAAGCCTCATATTTTGAAGACCAACGATTTAATCATAATGGGATTAATGGAGATGATTTATATGTCGAAGGAAATGATGATTACGAATATGGGTGGGGTGATGGGGGAGCCTTCATTCTCATGTTTGTTAGAAAATATGGAAGATTGTTTCTTGTGGATGTTCTAAGAAAATGTTGTTTAGGAAATGCCATGAGAATATATCGATGGAGGAGTTTTGTGAGCAATTGCTCGCTTTTACTTTCAGTAGGAGGAGGCTCTTTTTGTATGAATACTTCAAAATTATGCTATACTTGCATGTGGTAATTGTACGCATCTGACACTCGAATGATGCACATGTTGGACACCGATTCCCGGCTGCGTTGGCTGCCAGCCTCTTGCACACATTCGGAGTTCTATGCATTATAGCAAGCCACTTGTCTCAGGTGCGCCCACTCTTGGGTCAAGCCCATTTCTACAATACTTGGATCAACCTCCCCAACACCAATCCACAAGTCTCCACCTTACATTTCGCCTAAGCATCTTTATACTTTTATTACCTATACTAGGATCAAGGCCTAAGATCTTCATTTGGGAACCCTAGATCTACTAGGTTTAGAGGTGTGAATGGCGTGATTGTTATGTTTGTTTGGCTCACTCTCAAAGGGTGACTCCAAGTTAATCGGAATTGAATAGAGATTCTTTGACTTGGACACGTGGTCCTCTAACGGAGAATGTATCATGCCAAACATAGCTCTACTCTCCCAAGGTTGTAAATATCGGCTGTTCTCATGTCGGGATTTTGGGCCTCTGGTACCGATTCCTACCTAACTTATGTATCAGCCCGTACTATGTGATATCGGCCTATATTTTGCCCCATTGCAGATAGCAATATGTTTCCCGATACCTCAAACACATGCCAAACTAATACCAAATTTCAGTGTCGAAGTGCTGAATCCTTTTGTTCTACCATGTACTCCCTACCAAAATTTTGCTCCTTCTTTCCTTTTTTGGCTATCCCAAAACAAAGGGCCAATTTAAAAAGTTAACAAAGAAAAGTTGGTACTTCTTCCCCTTTTAGGGTACAATTATGTACTGTTCAGAAAAAGTTGGATTCCTGAAACATGAGCAACAATTTGGGACGGAGGGAGTAATAATTACTTTAATCAACCTGTGGAAGGACATTCTCTTTCACTACTTCCCATACTTGGGCAGCTTATATTTGAATTTTGCACCTCATAGTGACGTGCTGAGTTTTGACCTTCAGGCCATGTATCTTTTCAATTTTTGGGCTAGTAAGGTCAAGGAAAATAGGTACTTACCAAAGAAGAAAACAAAATATGAAGACCTCAGTGGTTGGGTGTCCAATTCTAGCTGGCCATAGTGCGTGCGTGCTGTTATCATTTGCACAATCTATGATTTTACATATTCGGGCTTATGCTTGTGCTGAAAACTGTCCTTGTACGAAGTCGGCTGAAAATTGTACTTGTATGAAGTCATTGATTTGCTTAGTATTGTAATGTCATTATGACTTGGGGGAAAATGTCCATATATCCTCGAAAGGTGGGGAACTGTTAGTACCAAGGTGGTATTTTGACCATAGTTATAGGTTTGAAGGAAAGTTCCTGGATTTAACTTTTTATTTTGGAGTTACTTGGACAATTTCAAGGATAATTTGAGGAAGTCTAAATTGGGTTTACCAATTTGACATAAATCTGCAGTGGCTGATGGCCGTTAACTAACAGAAAAATATTTGGTACAACTTCGGTAATATTACAAGGTTTTTTTTTTTTGTTTTACCATGCATGCTTATGATTACATTTTGGTTCTATCTTGAAATACGCTTCATATACAAGCAGTAGTTTCTAAGGAAACTGTTAGAGGACAACGACAAGATTCTGATCTGTCAATTGTCTTGGCTTTATGGTTGTGCTTATAAATTACGAAGTCTAGTGATTTTCTTTTATTTATTCTTTTTGGGAGCATTTTCGGAAAGCGATTATGGTGCTGGAATTCTGCATGTTTGTTGGTGGTGTCATTAGTGATGGGAGTGGTTATGGTGGTCTGTTTTGGAGGTGTGGTTGTCAAACAAATGTAGCAGAGAAGAATTTTCCCTGTAATATTGTTCGGTTATGAGCAATACATTAGCGGCAGTGAGGGCACCTTGAGAATAGCATCGGGTTTGCAGTAATATGTTGTGGTTGCTCGGGTTGTGGATGTTTTGGTGATGCCTAAGAAGCACTAACACTTCACGCAAGAAGCACTAACACTTCACGGAGGTGACTTGTTGTACTGGACACATGCTCTTTGCATGCTCCTTGACACGTGTCCAAGCAGGTCTTATATGTTTCTGGTCTTACAAATACACTTCAGGTGGTTGAGGGACGCGGGTCCCTCACGTAGATTCAAGAAACACCTTGCTAGTTTGAAAAAAGTTTCTTGGATCCCTGGATAATGAAACAAATGATTTCCTAATATTTTGAAGAAATTAATATTACGTGTAGATATATGTATTATCCCTTTTTCGTGTCTCTGTCATGTCTTGTTGTGATCTTTTATAAAAAAAAATGGCCGTGTCAGTGTATTTCTGCGTACCTAGTTTTTAGAACATTGCCTTAATAGTTATACGTACCAAGTGATGTTGGAAAATCTTTTTAGTCCTGTTCTATGATCTCCTTTTCTTTTCTGGACTAGCAAAAAGCCAAATCAAATCTATTTGATTCAATTTATATGATTGCTTGGTGGAAGCTGATTTTAGTCCAATTTGATTGGTTTTCCAGGCTTGCTTGTACAGTTTTCGAGAGTTGTATATGATAGTTCTAGTGATAAGGACTTTTAGACCTTATTTTTCCCGTCTGTTTTTGTGGATGGAAGGCGGCCTAGATTGAACCATGGGACTGATCTTCCCGTTGGCTTGCTACAGAAGTACTCACACTGTATGGTCAGCAAGTGGCATAGTAAAATGCCCAAATACATTGTTCATGAAAATATTAGATGATGTAAACCGGCTAGTTAAAATTGTAGTTTTGAAGCTTGGATGGCAGATTGTAGAGGCTGGCTTGTTTCATTTGGTGACATCCAACAGAAATTGTGTTTTCCCATTGGCATAATTTTCGAAGTAGTGATTCTTTCATACTCTGCAAACATCTCCACTCCCATGTTGCCAATATGCTTGACTTGGTATCTTATTGAATGTTCGTGCGTAATGATTCCTCGCATAATCTCTTGTGCAGTTCTTTCCCAGAATCCCGATTGCCATGGATGACAAGGATCAAGTTATGGGGATCGAAACCTTAGCTCCTCTCATAGAACAGCTTGGCAAGGCATTCCTTGAACTAGAAGCTCACAATGATGCTGCTGAGGACAATGTTCAGTGGTCAGAAATTGAAGAATACTTCCGGCACCTTGAGACAACGATGAAGAAAAAGTTTGAAGAACTGGAACTCAAAGAGAAGGAGTTTAAAGAAAAAGAATCTGGTACCAGTGCATTTCTGGCAGAGAGAGAGTCTGTTGTCGCTGCCAAAGAGCAAGATTTGTTGGATCGAATTCAGGAGTTAAAGGATGCTGCTGTTGCTGCAATCACAGAGGCAATGGCAAAGTACCAGCCACAACTTTTGGAGGCAGTTGATGGGGACGACAAAGAAACCAAGGTAAGTAGCTCTCTTGACGATACTAATACACTCCTCATAGATGCACCAGAGGAGAATTCCCAAAACACAACAGGTGAATATGCTGAAGGGGACGAGGTGATTGAGCCTCGTCCAGAGCTGGCGCAATTTTGCGAGCAAATGGATGTGAAAGGGCTTCTGAGTTACACAATGGAGAATAAGAAAGACATAAACGCCCTCCGCGCGGAACTTTCCGTCGCGCTGAAAAGTGCAACCGAACCGAGCAATTTAGTTCTTGCTTCACTTGAGGGGTTCTACCCTCCTACCCAAGAAGGGGAAGAAAATGACGATGATGCCCTTCAGGGCATGCGTCAGTCATGTATTATGTTTATGGAAGCCATGACCACCTTATTGAAAAGGGCTGATGACAATCTTTTGAGCCCTGAAAGTAAGCAGCAAGCCAAGGCCATTGCTGATGATTGGAAGCCTAGGTTGGCTGCTGCCAATGGAAATTCATTGGAAGCTGAAGCATTCTTGCAGCTCCTTGCGACTTTTAGGATTGCGTCAGAGTTTGACAAAGAAGAACTCTGCAAGCTTGTTCTTCTTGCAGTTGCTCACCAGAGGCGGGCCCCTGAGCTCTGCCGTTCTCTTGGTTTAACAGACCAAATGCCAGGTTGGTTTCCTCTTAATTGACTGACCCTGATTGGGTCCCACGACTTGACCATCTTTTCCGTGTTTTGCCCGTTCAACTGATCCGGTTAGGTTTGGCAGTTTGTCAATTTATTGGAAAACATAGGGTGCACATCTCAAATGGTAGCAAAAGGCTACTGGTGGTATACACATATAAATTGACTTCATATCTATTCATGTACCCGTTTTCTTCCCCAGGTTTTGTTGAAGAATTAGTGGAAAGTGGGAGGCAAATCGATGCTGTACATTTTGCCCAGGCCTTCAAGCTTACTGAGAGCTTCCCTTCTGTGCCCCTCCTCAAAACCTATTTGAAGGACTTGAGGAGGAACTCGCAAGGAAAACCTGGTGGTGGTGGTACTGGTGCAATGGTTGGTAGTTTCTTGGCCCTAGTTAATTCTTCTTTGGCACTTCTGTTGATATAATACTTCCTCTTATGTTGCGCATGATGTCATGTTCGTGTCGTGTCTTACGAGATTCGTTTACATATCAAATATTTTCTCTATTGACAAGTACCAAAAGTGTTGAGGCATTTAAGTTTCTTTCCTACCTCGAGTTGAATTTTATCAAGCTAATAGTTACCACAATAAAATGCAATCTCAACTCATCTTCATCTTTCTAAATTGGGGAAAAAACTGAATCTATCTTGTAGCTTTTGTTTGTTAACTAAGTTGACTCCAAAGTAGTAAAGAAAATGTGACCTATTAATACCGCTTAGGAAACAGAACGATACAACGTTCCTTATATTTATTCACATATAGACTGGCTTTGTTCACTTCCATTCTCTTCCCATTTTCAAAAAAAATTCCCAGAAAGGATCTTTCTTTTTCCAATCATTAATTACATTTCTCTCCCCATTCATTACCTCATTATTCTCATTTCTCTCTCTATCTCTCTCCAATCATTAACTCATTATTCTCATTTTCAAAAACCCAACCAAATACTATCTCAAAATTTTCTTTTCAAAACCCATCCAAACACAGCCTCCTAGTTCTCAGTTGGATGGGTAACACAGCCTCCTAGTTCTCAGTTGGATGGGTTACATATGGCTCTGGTCGCCACAACCTCCTAGTTGAAATAACAGTGCAATTTGTATTTATACCTCTGTTATACAGGTTACACATGTCCAGTTCGGGTTAAAAAGGGTTTGACCAAACCCCAATCTGTTGCCTGGTGGTGTAATTTTCGTGGTGTTTGTGTCCAGAATTAGACAATTGTTAATCACTAACTTGGTGTCTAATTCAAGTCATATATAAATGTCCCACTCTAACTTGCTCCACTTTCGCGTGCAGAATGAGGCAAATGCTCAAGAACTTGCTGCACTTAGAGCTGTTGTTCGTTGCGTTAGAGATTACAATCTGGAGGCTGAATATCCGCTCGATCCGCTTCTGAAAAGAGTTGCCCAGCTAGAGAACTCAAGACCCGACAAGAAGAGGCCCGTTGAATCTGTTAAACAACAGCAGTACAAGAAGCCACGAGCAAATGGAGGAAGGTTTGGGTCCCGTGCGCCTGGCCACAGTCGTTCTGGTCCTCCTCCTGCAGCTGCTGGTGGTGGTGGTGGTAGACAGGTTCCACCCGTTTATGGCGAGAGAACTCCTTTGTATGCAGGAATGACGGAGAGGTATCCGCCTGCTGTCCCAACCGCCTATGATTACGAAAATCCTAGCCAGTCGACTTATGCTCAGCAAGCTTATGATCAGAGATCATACTACTATCCCCAAGATGATCAAAGGGTTGCTCCGTCTACGTATACTGCTCCTCCATCTAGCTATGGTGGTTATGTCGGGAGTGGAGCGCAGCCTTCACACCAACAGTACATGTAGTTCATTACAGTAATTTCAACCCTAGGGAATTTGCTCTCGAGGAAACCAGATTACTGGACAATTCCTTCCTGGTGCGAGCATGTGTAATTTTTGTTCTCGCATTTTCTGTTTTTTTATAAAGGTGTCTACAGATGCCTTTTTGGAAGTATTTTAACATGGAACTAATTGATTTTAACTCCAGATTATGGCTGCGTTTCTAACACTGAATTTGTGACTCGTAGGATTGGTGTCTTTTTTTCTTTTTCTTTTTCTTTTTGGTTCAACGGTCAAGTATGTCCGAGCTAAAAGCTTACAGGCAAGTACGGAGCTACATGGTGGGGCGGGCAGCAAATGTCTCCCTCAGTTTCGGAAAAAAATTCTATTTTTCATTAATATATTAGGCATTTACCGGCATCCAAACAATTTGATTTTTCGCGCAAACGGTGCAAAAATAGGGTTTTAATAAATGAATGTTTCAGATCATTAAAGATATGTGTCAAATGCTAGTTTCATTTAAAGTCAACAGGATAATTGAATCAAACTTTTTTGCATTTGACCTTTATCCTCATATTTTTACTACTAGAAATTTACAACAATACCAATACAGGGGCGGATTCAAAAATTTACATTAGTGGGACACACAAATCAGTAAGGTTGACCCATACATTTATAATAATTCATTTTAAAATAATACATTTATGGCCGGTAAAATAACTAACTGGTAACTGTATACTAAGGGGGTTTGCACAAAAAGTTGGTGTACAAATTTAGTACTCTTTTTAAGAAATACTGTAGTAGATTATATATCAGAAAAAATATTCTCATAAATGAAAGAGAAAAGATAGAGGCACTAACACTTTGCAATAATAAGTGCACCAACTTTCTCACATATCCATTTGAGACCCACAAATGTGTGCCCGTAGCAAACCTCTAAATGAAATCTATAGTTTTTTTTACTAGAACACTATCGTAAATTTATTTGGTATAATTTTAATATTTAAGAAGATTAACATAATTTTACAAAATCGAGCGGGGGCTTGCCCACATGGGACCCCACATAGGTCCATCCCTGAGTACACTTCTGTTAAACAGCGACACTCCTGAACCTAAATTCTGACTCCGCCATTAATTCCCTTCCGGTCCGGTCAGGTCCAGTCATGGGGTTTTTTTATTGATTTTTTCCCCTTTGAACCGAAGTCTTTATTGATCTTGACTCATCGCCAAACATGTTTTAGATGGGTGAATTAAGGTCCCTTCAGCCTAAATTTACGGGTATTTTTAATTTTTTCACTCCTTTTTTTATTGTTGTCTAGTAGATTTAGGTTAAAAAAATCGGTTAATAACTACAATTGCATACGACATTTTTTTTCACTCTTTTTTATTGTTGTTTCTTAATTTCTATTAGATTTAGGTAAAAAAAAATGGTTAAGAACTACTATTGTCATACTACATTTTTTGTTATCACATCTTACTTACCATGGGCACACTTTAAATTGTTAAAGCACACTAAAGATTTACTAATGGGCAATGGCACATCAAATTATAATATACTCACTCCATCCCTTTTTAAATGTTCCGTTTGAGAAATATATATTTTATTGGACGTAAAAAAATGTATTTCGATCTGTAGTTTTTTTTTATAAATTTTTTTGCACCAAATTAAAGTGCTAATTATGTAGAGATATATACTTTTTGGAGTATGAAAATGCACGCATTTTTATAGTGGCTACTTAAAAGAGGACGGAGAGAATAATGGTTATCGTTTTTGGGTACTTATTCTCTCAAATGATTATGTAAGTTTTTTTTTCTCAAGTATTTTTAACTATGTAAACATTGTAAAGTAGATTGATGAATCATTTTTAAAAATTCACTTTAAGCCTCACAAAACTTAGAACCGGCCCTGTGTATTGCCGGAAAAAGTTGGTTTGTTTTAATTTTTAAATATTTAATTATATGAAAAATACAAATTCCGGGCATGAAATATATCCACTTTGTAGTAGAAACCCTCACATTGATAGCTCATTTACCTGCTCAGTTAACTAATCGAAAGCCAGTAATTCTTGATCCCAGTCCTCTCTTTCCTTTGAGAAGAATTTGGGTGTGTGTAAGGTACCATGTGGTATTTGACGTGGTACCGGACCTACCGGTAACACCTTATCACACCCGTCTATCTCAGTAATCATTTATCCAAAACATTTTTGTACAGTCAGGATGCGAGCGGGGTATCACCACGTGTTACCCTACACGCACCCAAATTCTTCTCCTTTGCTTTTGCTCCACCCGTGCTCATGACAGAGTAACTGTTCGACCTTCAATTTTGAACGGTTGGTTCGGTTTCTTGCTCCTACGATCTTATCAGCATATATTGGCGACATTACCAATTTTTTGCAGGCTAGCCTTAAGCCTGGAGTCCAGTTTTTTTTTTTTTAATCCGTGTCCAGCTAATTGGGACGACTACGTAAAGCTGTTTTCTCCCCCCTTCCCTCATGTAATAGATTAAGAATGAAGAATGACAAAAAAAAATCGGCCATAGTGGTTTTTGGCAATATAACGACTTTGATAGCCAAAAAGGAAAACCGAACTGATTGAGTTCACTCATCTAAAGCCAAAACCTGTGTGGTACGCTAACTTCCAATTCACTCAGATGGCGAGTAATGTAAATAAATACTCTTATATTTTTTTCTAGGGATGGCACGGATCGGATCAGGGTGCTCCTCCCATACCCGATTCTCAAATTCCGCGCTCACCTCTATACCCGTATCCATACCCAATTGGAGATACTTAAAACTCAAGAAACTCGTATCCATATGAATAATGAGTAGAACGGGTATTACCCAATACCCAGTTACGCTTCAAAAAAATAGACAAATACATTGAAGAACTTATAAAAACTTAAGAGATTAAATAGTCACTACCTAAATACATATCTAAATATATAACAAAATTAAGTTCAAAATTCCATACGTATTAGTACTAATGCATTAACACAAAAGGAAAAAATCATAATGCAATTTACACAACAAAGATGCAAGTCAGTGCAACAAAGATAAACAAGATAACGCATAACTAATAAGTGGCTCATAAAAAATCAAAAAAGAATTACTCGTCAGTGATGAGGTATGAATATATTATTAAATATATAAAGTGCACGTATAATGAGGTGTGGGTATGGGTATTTGAGTATGGGGATAGTAAATTATATCCTCTCCATACTTGACCGAGTACGTAGTATATAATTACTCTCGTATCCACTCCAATTGGGTTAGAAAAACGGGTACTATCTACTTCCAAATGACCGGATCAGATCGAGTATCCAGGAGTACGGGTATAATTCCATATTTATTTTTTCCCCATAACGTTTTTGGGAATTCTCTTAGAATTGCCATATGACCGTAGCGTGATTTTAATTTTTTTTTATCGGTGTGACATATATTTATTAGGGTGTCGTGATTTGAGGATAAAGGGAAGATGATGGAGAAAGAAGGGGGAGAGTCGCAAAATAGGGTTTCTCGGTGATTGATAGTAGTTGACAATACTTGATTTAAAGCTATTGCATAATAAACGCGATTTGGTTGTGACATAGGTCTTGTATTCAAAAAGTTAACACACATATATATACAAGTTCAAATGGCTAGATATAATAGGGCTCCGTTCATTTGTCAAGAATGTTACGTAAGAAAGTTAATTCTGAGGAAAGTGAAATGAAGTAAAGTAAATGAAAAGAAAATTTACTTTCATGTGAGTGTTCAGTTGATAAAGGATTTTGTCAGGAAAGTATAATTGATGGGAGCAAACTTTCTCACGACACATAATTCCTTCCTTTTTGCAGGATGTATTTTGAGGGAAAGTGAGTCCTAGTGGACAATTTATTTTTGTGGGTCTCATTATTTTTCTGGTAACTAAACACCCCAAAAGTCATAGTAAAGTTAATATTCTCATCATTTCTCATACTTTCTTGACAACTGAACAAGACCTAGGGGCCGTCAGAGAAGATGGGTGGGATTAAGTGGAGGGTGACAATTGTAGTTAAATAATAAGTCAGGATTTGAACTGGAAAAAGTTTAATTTAAGGGAGTAACTTGTGACACAGATCAAGTTATAGGGTTTTGTGTAATTGTCGTATATATAATTCCACTTCTGCGCGAGCTAGGGTTTTGTATGCCACCAGCAGCAGCCCAAATCTCAAATCCAACAGGTGACCTTCTCTCTCTCTCTCCGTCCGTCTGTGTTCTTTGTGGTGGCAGAAGCAGTGGTTTCGTTGGTTATCGTTTTGAAGTGTTAGGTGTTCATTGGTTGTTTAGGATTCTTGATCATTTAATTTTGTGTTTTCTGTGTAGCATTTTGCAGAAATGGCCTTTTGTTTCAATTCTTTATACGTGTCTTATGTGTAATCCCGAGCCTGAAGCTTTGATTTCAATCTTCATTGATACAGGCGTAGTGATAGTATTTAGGATATGGATCCCTGTAGCAGTCTATTTGATCGTTAGTGGTTCCATTTGAAGATAAATTTCATTTTTTGATGATATCTAAAGGAGGGCCTTTGCTACATACCGTACATTTGTTGAATTTATGAATTGGGATTTCTAGTTGGTTCCTCATTATCCTTTGTATATTGCAAGCGCTTTGCCTTTTCCTCAGCTCTCACTGACTCTAGCCACTGAAGGGACATAAAGGCCATCTTGCTGCTATTTTTTTTTCACTTGGGGTCTGACTGAACCTTTCAACAATTCTGTGCGGCCCCCGTGGTGAATTGTATCCTTCAATTGTTGGCATTTCTTTGCCAAGTAGCGTGTCTTGGTTTTGCTACTTCCCCCCCCCCCCCCCATCATGTTTGCTGTGGGCAAGGAAATTTTGCATACAAGTCAATTGTGTCTGAGTTTGTCTTTAACTTGAATGCTCAGGATTAGCATGTAAAACATACTTTCTTCCTACTGTTCCCTAAAATCCGTGCCTTCAACCTTCCTTTTAGGATTTATAGGTGTCTTCATTGATATATTTTTTGTGTGCCAGGGAACTGTTATTTTGGTAGGTTTGGAGAAATTAAGATGGCAGTCGTTAATGAAACATTTTGTAGTATTTCATGAAGTAATGTGTTTTCTGTTTTAGCATCTGTGAATCCTTGCAACACGAATCTATTGTACAACTTGAGCAGCTATAATCTTGGTCAAATGTTTGAAGCAATGTTTTAAAAACCCGACTGGTGAGCGAACCGGAAAAGTGACCGGGGGTGTGGTTCACTGCTTCAACCGTGGATGAACCAGAAGTGAAACGTCGCGTCATGTATATGCAATGATAATATGATATATGCAGATATGTATGTATCACAATAAAATATACCACTATTACACATTATTTCATCTATTTCTCTCATGGTTGTATTTTTCTGAACATCTGCATGGTTTTTTCGTAAAACGTACTTATTAAATAATACTCTTTAGCATGATTTATCTTCTTTAAGGAATACAGTGGATTATTTTTTTTCCCCATCACTTTTTCTTTGAAGAGTTGTAATGAGCAATTCAACTTCGCTAGTATTCCGTATATCACTTACTAATATGTATATAGTGATCTTTGAAAAAGAAAGAGTGAAACTGTGGAAGAAAGTAGTCCCACATCGGTTTTGGAATGAAACCAGAAGCATCGATTTCTGCTATTAAAGCGCAGGACTGCCTTTTGGACCTTTTCCCCTAGCAAACATTGGCATTGAGCATGATCAGCCCTTCGTGCAACGAGTTATTAGTGAAAATGTTAGCGGGTAGGGTTGAGAAAACCGTTGTGGTTTCATCGGTTAACTGGTTCAACTGGGTTTCCTAAGCGGTTTTGAGAATCTAGGCTGGTTTCTTTAAATTAGCAGTTTTGGATTAGAACCAAAGTGGGGAAGGATCCAGTTGGCAGGCCAACCAGTTGAACCAGCCGGTTTGGTCCGGTGTATAAAACATTGGTTTGAAGTGCTTGTTGACATGTTGTATATAACCAGATTTTGTTTTTCCCCTTTGATTGTGGTTCGTTTGATCACTCTTGACAGAATTTGGCCTTGTGCTGGTGGCTTTGTTTCTCACTCATTGTCTAACTTGACAGGTAAGTCATGGTGAAGCATAACAATGTCATACCCAATGGGCACTTCAAGAAGCACTGGCAGAACTATGTGAAGACCTGGTTTAACCAGCCAGCCCGCAAAACCAGAAGAAGACTTGGTAAGAACATCCCCAGCTTTTTAAACTCAAAGAAGAAGAACAAGCCAATAGTGTTCTGTCTCTTTTCAGCTTAGTGAATCATGGAGTGGTTCAAATTATGTGTGAAATTCGACAATTGCCTTTAATTTTGTTTCCATCAACTGTTGTGGTGATTGTCTTGATTGATTTCATTTTCAGCAAGGCAAAAGAAAGCTGTGAAGATTTTCCCCCGGCCTACAGCTGGACCACTTCGTCCCATCGTCCATGGACAGACTTTGAAGTACAATATGAAGCTTAGGGCTGGCAGGGGATTTTCTCTTGAGGAGCTTCAGGTCAGTTTTTTCTGTCACGACCTAGCATAGTTCTATATTTGCCTGCCTCTTTATGTATTGTCCTTTTTGGATCTTAATTGAAGGATGCAAGCACATTATAATGTTGTTCACTAGCCAGCATAGTTCCATGCTATGGATATGTACATTTTGTAATAGATAGCTTGCGTTGCTCAGCATAGGTAGAGCCATAAGTGTTTGTTTTTGCTAGCAGTTAATTATTCTCGGGTGATCATGAATAGTTGCATTTAGTTGGGTTTGGCATAGATGTATGAATCTCGTAGAGAGGAGCTAATTTATTTTACATTTTGACAGACTTGACAATTGTTGAAATGCTTTTGAATCTAAATTTGCAACAACTGATGTATTTTTCTGGCTTCCTTTTTCTACTAATGTAGGCGGCAGGTATTCCCAAGAAACTCGCCCCAACCATTGGCATATCCGTGGATCATCGCCGCAGGAACCGTTCGCTAGAGGGTCTTCAAACTAATGTCCAGAGGCTGAAGACATACAAGGCCAAGTTGGTTGTCTTCCCAAGACGTGCTCGCAAGTTCAAGGTATATTATTAACTGGTTTACCCGACCAACGCTCAAAACATTGTCTATTCCGTTATTTCTTGGATCTTTGCTATATTAAATCCTTTGATTGCAGGCTGGTGATTCTGCCCCCGAGGAATTGGCTACAGCCACCCAAATTCAAGGATCTTACATGCCTATTGTGCGTGAGAAGCCGACCGTGGAGCTTGTTAAGGTCACGAATGAGATGAAATCATTCAAGGCCTATGACAAGCTGCGTACTGAGAGGACCAACAAGAAACATATGGGTGCCCGGTTAAAGAAGGCTGCTGAGGCTGAGAAAGAAGAGAAGAAGTGATTTTCTGCCTGTGTGCGTATGTGGGGATGTATTTGCGTTTTGGGTCCGAGTCTTTTTGCTTTTATTGTCTTGAACTATTAGTGGTGGTGCACAATATTAAATTGTGTTTGGATTCCAAGATCGCAAACAATTTTGTTCGGGTTTTTTCGCGGTCTGGAACCTTGTTTGATTTGAGCAGATTCTGTCTATGCTCAATGCCTACTACTGTGGTATTGGCAATACTTATTTGTGCTTGTCGGTTTCCCTGCCGTAGATTAGTTTTACGTGACTGCGCTAACCTTGGGTCCAACATTTTGATGGCGGATTTCTTGTTGGAGTCCTATAGGCTATGGTAATGTGACATATGAGGGCAGGTTTGGCTGGACTGAGCCCCAGTTCAATTTCACATCTTCTAGTGCGGGCCATTGTGGGCTCACTTGGAACCCACAACATTGGTCAGAACTACGAACGGGATTCGATATGAGCGGTCTCTTTCGAAGGAGAAAATGTACAAGTTAAATGGTTTCTGTCATCATTTGGAATTAGTTTGGTACTTGGACTACCCATAAGAGCAGTCCGGATCGGACCGGCCGCTTCAACCCAGTGGTTCAACTGTCGAATCGTTTGAACCGTTCACGGGTCATAAGAACTAGCCGGTTATCAGCAAATGGAGGGTACGAGTTGTATGTACCAGTTTTTTTGAAAAATAAAATAAAAGAAATAGACGGAAAATAGAGAGAAGAAGATCGGATCATAGAAATGAAAAAACTTATAGATCTGTGCTTGGAGACTTCTTCAATCTTCAGATTTTTACTCCTCTTCAAGCCTCCGGTCGATCTATTCCGATCAAAGCCGAATCGCGCAGGTTGGAGAAAGATCTGATGTTGGGTAAGCGCCGTGGGAGAGTGTTCGTTCATTTCTTTACACCTCTCAGAATTGAGACGAAAAAGAATTTTGTTCTGTTTAGATATGTAAAAAACTAAAAATGACTTTGGGGACAGAAGAAAGGGAAAAGGTCTTTCTTTGTTTGAACGTAGGGAAGACATTTTGTTGGGAAGAGGAATAAGACAATTTGTCTGAGGAATTTTTCAGTCCCGAGCGGGCACCATCCTACGTGGTGCCCGCGCGCACATTTCGGCCGTTCAAAACACTTTTGGACAACCCGGATTAAGAGAGAGAAAAATGAGAGAAAAAGAGGAGAGAGAGAGAGAGAGAGAGGAGAGACAGTGAGATAAATTTGGGCCGTCCAAAACACTTTTGGACGGCCGGATGTGCGAGCACGGGCACCACGTGATGCCCGCTCGGCATACAAAAAAAATTCCAAGAGTCGGGGGTATAATGATCCAAAGTCAAAGTAAGAAACCTCAGTTCCGAGAAATCATATCTTCTACCAAAATATTTACCGAGAGGAACTTTTGCACTTGAAATTGCACTGATCCTGACACCCCTCGGCCCCTCCACAACCGTTCGTTGTATGTTGAAGCAGAGATAAATGGGGTGGCCATGAAGAGAGTGATGGTTGATCCTGACTCCGCAGTCAACCTCATACCTTTGTCCCCTGTTGAAGCGCTAGGCATTTTTAATGTTTTTAGCCAAGTTTAAAATTGACTTATCTACCTAAATGGTCCTCATAAAATGATCCTCGTTTCAATATCGTCCTTGTAAAAAATTTTGTTTCAATTTTACCCTTGCACTTTGTAACGCTTTTCAATGTTGCCCTTCCCGTCAAAATATGGACGGAAATCGCACGAGTGGCAAATGGGAAGCCTACGTGGACTTTTTTTGACATGGTAGTGGGCACCCCCACTCTCGTATTCTCCCTGCTTCTTCTTCCTCGTTCCCTCAACTCAAACCAAAATCCCCAACCCAAAATCCCACCGAATAGCAACTCAAACTAATTGGAGAAGACGAGGCTGTTCATCTAGCAAAAGCCGAGAAGAAAACTGCCCTTCTCTGTTGCAAATCACCAAATTTCCCTTGAATCTAGTTTTGAGAATCATCTGAATTTTTATATTCTTCTAATTTTGGGTAAAATGTTCAAAATAAATGACAAAAGGAAAACCCAATTCATAACAGGTCACTGATCAGAAACGATGTCCAATAATCACTGTGTCTTTGGAAAGGCAACCCACTGATCAAAAACTCTTTTGTGATGAACTTCAAACTCTATCGTAACAGGTCAGTACTCTCGTTCTCTTGCGCCGCCGTTCAATTGGCGTGTGGGCTTATCTGGTGACGATACACGACCGCACTTCCACCACTACAATCGTCTCGCTGATCCGCCCAATGCCCACTGGTCAAATCAAGTTTTTGGACTACTTCGAATCTGGCCGGAACTCAAAACCAGTGCTTCAATGGTGATTTTCTCCGTGAAAGTAAGGAGGGAGGATCTTCTCTCCAGGTTATGAACATCACACATAATTTTAGCTGACGTGGCAGTTTAGAATTGGTTACCCTCCACCGTGTCATATAAATGCCCTCCACCATGTCAAAAAAAAGGTCCACATAGGCTTGCCGTTTGCCACTTGTTCAATTTCCGTCCATGTTTTAACAGAAAGGGCAATATTGAAATGCGTCACAAAGTGTAAGGATAAAATTGAAACTAAAAATTTTAGAAGGACGATATTGAAACGGGGACCATTTAGGTAGATAAGCGTTTAAAATTTTATGTGCTCTTTTTCTTTTTATTAAAATGTCTTTTTCTTAATATTTAAAAATATGCAAACCTATTATAATATATATTTATTACATAATTATAACGTCACGATTCGATAGTGGTTCAACTGGTGACCCATCCTTTGTTCACCGATCCGGATTTCAAAATATTAACTAAGATTCAAAACATGACCAGACTTGAGGGGAGTTAACTGGACTGTACTCGGTCACTTTCAACTTCGGCCACTGCATTGGAGTGCTTTGGGGGTCTTGGTCATATAACGGCTTTGATAGCTCATAAGCAGAGTTGCAATTTTATTTTATTTTTATCGGCACATAAGCAGAGTTGCATTGCCCAAACTAGCCAACGAAATCTATATTACTATAATTTAGCTAATTTTTTTGATCTTATACATCTTGTGAACACCCGGCGGGCGGACGCCCACAACTGCGATGGCTCCCCGATTCGATTTGATTGGATTTTGAAAATGATTTTGGAGTCGCCACCCGGGTTTAAGGAATGAACCCGAGAAACCAAAAAGAGTGACTCGTGATGCCCAACGGTTTTGAAAATGGTTTTACCGGTTGTGCGAAAACCTTTGTTTTTCCGGGCTTGGGGGTTTGGTTACGAGAGGGGAAGAGTTTTTGTGGGGCTATCGATTTTGGGGTGAACCTTCCGTAAACCTCTTGAGCCGCGTAAGGGCTTCGCCTGAGCCCTTTCGCCTAGCGCTCCGCCTGAGCGCTTTTGCCTAGCCGACAGGCTAGGACGGACTGGGGCCTTCGGCTAGGCGCGTAGCCTGAGCCCTTCCGCCTAGCGCTCCGCCTGGACGCTCTTTTGCCTAGCGCTCCACCTGAGCGCTCTTGCCTAGCCGACGGGCTAGGATGAACCTAGCTTGGGGCCTTCGGCTAGGCGCATAGGGGCTCCGCCTGAGCCTTTCCGCCTAGCGCTCCGCTTGGATGCTCTTTTGCCTAGCGCTCCACCTGAGCGCTCTTGCCTAGCCGACGGGCTAGGATGAACCTAGCTTGGGGCCTTCGGCTAGGCGTGTAGAGGCTCCGCCTGAGCCTTTCCGCCTAGCGCTTCACCTGGCCTAGGGAGCTCGCCTGAGATGAAGGCCTGCACAGGTAGCAACTGCGTTAGCGCCTAGCCCAGACGGTGGTTGCCCGGGAAGGCACTCCGACGGCCTAGTTAGTAACCGGAGCAAGTGATGTCACTCATGGATGCAGAGTGAGTTGTGAGCGTACTCAATGAGGAGATCGAGAGAGAGAGGCCAACTCCCCCGCCCCTGATACGGTAAGCAAGAGGGGTATTAATAGGCGTAATGGGTCGTGTGCCCCACGCCCCTTGGGCAACCCACGCGCGCTACCCACTCCTGTCCTCTCAGTCCCATCACCAAGTGGCTCTGAGCAAGCACTTATACCTCTGCCACCCTCGGGCGCCGCGATATAGCCTCTGTCATGCCTACTATGCACAAAGTCACCAATTGTGTGGGAGAACTCCCCGGGCTGCCACGTGCTGTTGCAGGCCTAGTCCTTCTGACCAGTAGGTCAATGCCAAAAATGCTCATTGCAGCTTGTCAAGCACGCCTGATAGCCGAGCTCCTGCAA
>JAXBDA010005997.1:0-22252 GCA_036023075.1 Gaultheria prostrata | reverse complement strand
ACACACCCCCGTATTGACTTGTGTAATGCAATGTGGCCCCAAATCACTTAAAACACACTTAAACTCATCACTTTTACATTATGCACATTTCCATACATTACCCCAATGTCATTTCCGAAGAAAAAAAATAATAATAATAATAAAATTTTACGAGTCTTTACACCACCCCCACCCCCACCCCCGGCTGCGTTCACACGCAAGCTTCCCTAATTGCAAAAAGCTTTCCATGTAGAAATGAAGAAGTATGGACAGATTTGGAAATGCCGACCACAACCTTTCCTTTTTAGTCCCTTACCACCACTGCAACCTTGCCATTAGAGAAATTAGGCTTAATCGCCACATCGTAATTGACCTTAAATTAGGCTTAATCGCCACATCCCTAGTTGCGATATGAGTCCATTACGAGGACTTGGGGTGGGTGCTGTGCACCTGGGCGCTATGCATCGTGTTGTGCACTCCTCGGCCGTCCGATCATGTTTTGGACAGCCTGGATGATTCGGCAATTTTAATTAAATTTTGATTTGCTTTTATCGGTAAAAAATCAAAACACATCCAGACCGTCCAAAACACAATCGGACGGCCGAGAGGTGCACAACATGGTGCATAGCAGCAAAGTGCACATCACCCACCCCGTTTCCCCATTACCACTACTAGAACCCATTAAAATTTACCAAGTACAAGACAAAAATACCCTCATTTTTAATGACAATATTATCCTAACATTTTCAACCCACAAACCCAATCCAAAAAAAAAGGCTGATCGAATATATAGCTTACAAGGGGCATACCCTAGGGAGGAACAAGAAAAGAAAGAGAAAACAAAAATAAAATGCCAAGAGGCTACATCGATGCATATGCTAATACTAACAAAATGGGGTACATGCTTTCAAAGTGTTTTTAATCCATCTAAGAGAGGGAAGAGAAATACCTTAATATAAATTAGAGTACAGAACCGCACACTAGGACAAGAGAACTGGTAAATAATACTAAGTACCCAAAACGGATAAGTGATCCTTAATTGGGCCTTCAACTAGGGGAGACAAACATGCTTAAGCCGCTAATTACATCTCACTCTCCCCTACCCTCCTCCTCCTTCTTCTTCTTCACGTTGAACTCCCCATCCCAAACATTTTCTTCATTGCGTTAAGCCTCTTCCTCCTCCCTCCTCCCTCCTCCCACACTACAATCCCTACACTGCCCTACACTAAGTCATTCTCCTCCCCATTCTCATCTTTCTCTCATAGAAAAACTAATGGATGGAAGGTTCCTCCCTACCATTGAGATTGACCCACTTCTCTCTCTCTCTTGAAACTTGAAGAGACACCAATGGTACCCAAATCAATTTCATCTGCCAAGGAAGAAGTGGAGGAGGAACGTGGTGTCACGGAAAAGGTGGTTTTGCCAAAAACTTGTCAAGAGGTAAGCCCCAAAACTTGTTTTTCCATTTGAGTTCCCAACGGGTTCGGATATCTAGTATTGAACGGGTATTGAATTTTTGGACTCTAGAAACCGAACCGGTATTGTGTTTTCAGACTCCAAAAACTGAGCAGGTATTGGAGTTTTGGATAACGCCTCCTTGAAGCATGGACCTTGCTGCTTTGTTACTCATCCCGAGCTTAGTAGATAACACATCAGCAAAGTTTACCCCATTTAGAGGCATGACCGGTATCTCCAAATTAAATCCACCGAGGTATGCATGGAATTCCTCCACAGTGGGGCATAACTCGTAAAAGCTGAAACGGAACACGTGTACCTCTGGGTCCCAGAATTGAACTGCAGCATTGTGGACGGTCCCCGACCCACGACGATTTTTGTTGTGAAAACGAGGAAAAATAAGGGAAAAAGAAAATTTTAGAGTCGCCACCCGGGATTTAATTTTTGGAAAATGTTAGGTATCCGAGGAACCGTTTAGAAAAGAATATGACTCTTTTTGTGCCGCTGAAAAAGGGTTTGATCTGCGAAAAATAGAGATTTGGGTTCGGGAGCCAGGTTACCCGCGGGGAAGGTTTTCTTTGAAAAATGCACCCCGCGCGCCCGGAATTTTCCGGTCTTTACTAAATATTTGTGGGATTTTTCTGAAAAGATTTTTATTAAAAACTTTATTCACATAAGCAGTTTATAGATAAAACAGGAGGAAATAATACGTTAAAGCAATAAACAAATCACATAATATACGAATTGACATTAATTGACATGAAATAATAAAATGAGGGGATGAAAGTGCGAGAAATGAAAACAGAGGGAGAATACCGTAATAAAAAATTGTATGTTATAAGAAAACAGAGAATCAGAAAACCGAAAACAGAGCATAAAATCAACTTTTGCCACTGACACCGTACGGTGTCCAAACATGCACCGCACGGTGCCGCTGTTGAACGTTTTAAAAAAAATTTATTCTCGGACCAGAGAGGGAAAATGAATATTTTCTTGATGCAACAACCCTAATTTTTGAACTAGAAAATCTTTTTAAAAAGGTTTATGATGTACCTCTATTGTTGAATGCCGTAAAAAACATATCGAAAATGTTCACGGCATTTTCTCAGAGGTAAGAATGACTCACGGGTCACCTTATTTGATAAAATTTGGATTCGCCGGGTTCAGAGGAGATATGAAACCTCTCCTAAACCCAGCGAAGACTCCCCTCAGAAGAAACGAGTTTGCATTAAAACGGGTTTTATACCTCGAAGACGAACCGGTTGGGGATGAGAACGAAGGCTTTTGATTTGGCTTTTGGATTTGTAGAACGAAATGGATGTAGTGATTGGAAATAGCAAGGTCTCTGGAGAGGTAAAGATTTCACAAGGTAATTTCGAATTTGCGAGATACGTATGTCTGGTAAGAGGTCTCTCTTTGGTCCCCAAATTGGTTGACGAGGGTGGGCATATATAGGCAAAGGGTTGCCGTACTTTCCCACGCAAAATGATGAGCTACAGTAGGGGTAACGTATCACGCTACGATTTTGAGCTGCTAGAACGAACGCGGGAATCAGGGAGATGGGACACAGGCGCCGTGCGGTGTGCAAGGAGGTGCCGCACGGTGTGGCTAAAGAAACCGTACGGTGTCAAGAGATTTCTGGGCCGTGCTGTTCTGAAAGGGAGGCTGTACGGTTCAGGGGATGCACAAGTCATCAAAATTGGGGTGTCTACAAGCATGCAAGAGCTCAGGACGGATAGTTACATCCCGGACGTAGCGCAGTGAAGTCATCCAGTGATCCCGAAAGTTAAGCCACCCAAGGCCGTCAAGTTTATCAAGCCAAGGCTGAACCAAAGGCGGAAGACTCATAGTTGTTTGAAGGATGTGGAGAAAATAAAGCCTTTGGTTTTGGAACACAAAGGGGCTGAGGAAAAATGCCATTTATGGTGTACGTCCATGAGAAAGTTGGTGAAAGGCAAATTTTTTTTTTAGAATTGGCCGCCTTGAGAGGCGTGCCATGTTGGATAACGTGAAGGTTGTGAGAAGTTTGTAAACATCTTTAAAATAGGCCTCGCTGAAACTCGTCAAAACTGCAGGATGCCCAGACATCAGCAAGAAACCAAGCAAGAGTCCAGAGGCCTGTTGCAAAACTCAGAATTTTGGCATTTTGTTGACACCGGATTTTGCTCCACCCTTATTTCTTCAAATCAAACTGATGACATCGACATCCCCAAAGGAGAGACGCCCGACCATTAGAAATCAGAAACAACTTTACAGTGCAGAGCACGTGATTCCCGGTATAGGTAAATTGGCACGGTAAACCTACCGATGCCACAAAATTCAACTTCCAATACCAATTTATATCTAACATCTGCATGTGCATAGCTTGGATAACAAGCATGCCATTTGAGGAGGTTGTAGCCCTCCCACTCATACATCCGACAGAAACCAGCTCCCGGAAGCTTGTTTCTGAGCCTACCGGCCAACTATATCATCAGGACATCCAATCGAGCATCATACCGTTGGATGTACCCGTCTCAGCATTACAAAGTGACTGGTTCAGGTCGCGCCAAGATCGGACAACGATTGACCGTTGAACCATCACTCCCCTTGAGCCTTACCTGGTAAAAATTAACGAACAGGGCCAGAAGATCCAGGTTTTACCTCTATAACTCCAAATATTATGAAAATTCATATTTAAGCTTGACGTGATTAAAAGTCGTCAAGTATCAGGCGATTTCGAGCCCGTTTGAAATTTTCCAAGACACCGCGCTTCCCGAGACGGCCGATTCCATGATCATGGACATCGGGACCCAATTTTCAAGATCAACACCAATGATAACTCATTTCTAACCATTCTGAAGTCCCCTGTAAAATTTCAGGACAATCGGACTTCGTTTGGTCATCTGATCGCTTACAACATTCCAATTTAACCGAAAGCCGGGCGATAGCATTTCTCTATCTTCGGAGCATAATTTGGAAAAACAAACATCGCCACGACGCTTAGAACACCTCAAAACCCTAGGGATACCTCCCCGGATGTCGTTGGATCAAAGAACTATACCTAAACACGGACGAGCCAGGGCTGCACCGCGCGAAGCGGTGCAAACCCCTTAGGCGCCCAAAGATTGGGCGCCTGTTTCAAGGCTGCCTGCCACATGGCCTAGGCACCCAAACAATGGGCTCCTCCCCCATGTATAAATATGTGAAGGCCATTCTCTCATTGGACACACCTTCCAACCCCTAAGTCTCCGTTGAATTTCTCAGGTCGTTATCGATCAGTTTGAGAATTTTTCAGCCATCTCGTATTGGTGAGCAGGGTTGGGAGTCTAGCTTAGACGGTAGCTCTGTCGGGTTTCTCAGAAAGGAACCTTGGTAGTCAGAGTTGCGCCAAATCTCTGCCGGATTCCCCAGGTGGAATCTCGGGATATAGATATTGTGCGGAAGCTCTACCGGTTTTTCTACGAGAAGAACTACCGGTAGTCAAGGCTAAACGAAAGCTCTATCCGATTCCCGACTCCAGATCCTCCAGTCCTGTCGTTACGCTGCCCGAGTCTCGGCTCCAAATCAGTCAGTTTCTGCCGGAGGCTATAGCCGATTTTCCGGGCCACTTTATACATCCGATTCTCTACCCGGGGTTCGAACCGGGAGGCTGTAAGTTAACTTAAATACTTAATATTACTTGCTCTCAGCATGTAGTAGCTATATCTAGAATTGTACTGGCTCGACAACTGCCCGGGCCAGCTCTGCGTCCAAACCAGACGAATTAATACTGCATATTCATATTCAGTCAGTCTATTATCCATTGAAATAAATCTAAGAATAAACGTAAACTATCGCTGTGCACCGCGTCAGTCTCGTTAGGATTTTGCGGCGAGGAATACCAAAAGACTGTCGTAATGGCGTACGCGCCAAAAGGGTTTGGTACTTCAAACGGGCCCATTGCGAGGCTCTACCATCACATCTGGGTCTTTTCTGTATCTTCTGAGATCACTATAACCTTGACCTGACTAGCCGTCAGGGCAGTCGTACAAAATAACTAAAAATAAAGAATCGGGATCAAATCCCGGGAATGATTTATCTCAACTGTCCATGGTCCCTCTGGCAGACCTGCCTTAGGGCACCCAGTTGTGCTGTCCGCGTGCTCCGAGTAGCCGGGCCATGTTTACTATTCATATCATTTACACTGTACTCTGTGTGCATTTTCATAACCAGCATGCCAAGGAGTCGTAGGGTTTGTCTTGACTTTGTTTCGGATCCGCAACCAGCTTCTCCCAAAATACCCTTGAGTCTATCCTAGGGTTACCTCCATGTCAAAATTACCAAAATACCCATGTGTCAATACCAAGGGTCAGCTCTACCCCTAAATTACCAAAATACCCCTGTATTGCCTCTGGGCCAGTTCCATGTCCAAATTACCAAAATACTCTTCCACTATATCCAGAGTCAGTCCGGCCTACGGGTTTGACCCGGGAATCACCTGGGGCCCGCTGACAGTCATCCGGACCCCCGAGACCAATTTTTACCAAAATACCCCTCGATCCTCGGGAACCTATTTTCGATATACAAACTTTACCAGGGACGACCCGGGACCTGCCCGTGACCATTTTTTAGCCCCGGGCGGCAAAATTCAACTTTTTACTATAAAGTCAACTGTGCTCACTTTTACCACCTAAAACCGTACCGGATACTTCTTGGGGCCCGCCATCGGCCAAGAATAGGGTCCGGACGAGATTTTTATAACTTTTCATTACAAAAACTATTGTACTTTTTATAATCATTTTCACTCTTCAAAACCGTACCGGATACTTCCCGAGGCCCGCCGTTGGCCAAGAATGGGGTCCGGACGAGATTTTTATAAATTTTCATACGGACATGTAAACTGCGTTCCGAACCTATTTTCGACCATGTTGCCACCTAAATAACATTCCATGACCCTCTTTGACTGTCGGCACCCCTAGAAACCCATTTTTCAATATTTCCCCAGTGAGTCTTGTAGTCAGCCTTGACCCGTGTCGAGTCTCGGAATCTTCCGGAGATGTCCCAGAGTTTTCGCATTATGTATACCCCATACTTTTGTCACCGTCGGAGTCTGATGATGTCCTCCATGTATGGTAGAAACGCCTTCATATCCTGCTGGTGCGAATCCCCAAGATTATTAAATTCTCTAGAACTTCAGCTTTATGCCGGAACTACGCGAGACCTGATTTCTCCTGAGGCCGGAGAATAGGTAGGCAGTCGGATAATGGCTCGGTCCCGAATAAAGGCTTTTTACCTGTTTAAATTACGTGATGACCTGATTCTCCTAAGACCGGAGATACGTAGGCAGCCCTGAGACCGGGCTCGGTCCAAACTATATTTTTGTACATATTCCCCTTTCAGTTGTAAAAGTCTCATGCATTGTAATAAACTCATTTTCAGACATATTGTTTCTTTTCATTATATGTATGTATGTTGTCACAAGTTTCCATTTGCTCATGTACAAAAAGTCTATTCCGAGTGCCAAAAGGGCGGGGTAGGGTGTTCCGGCTTCCCTACACATAACGGTGAATTACCAAACCTTTTCTTTTCTAAAATCGTAGACCAAACAAAAACCGAGTCATATCTATCAAACAAAACCGGGCTTTCAAATCCGAGGCATTTCAATCAAACAAAACCGGGTCCCCGAACCCGAGGCATTTTTACAAACAACCTTTTTCAATGGTGACTTGGCACACCGAGAATTATGTCAAGTGGCGACTCTGAGTTATTTTCATAAATAACAAACATGGCTCAGTCACAGCTGTAAAACCCGTGCTTTTACAAAATCACGTCGCTTTGAATATCACTTGGATCAATCGGCCATCACATCTCCCACAACACATTTCGCCTGTGGCGGGGCGGTCGAAATCCTGGGCGCGACACATTTTCAAAGAGTGAACCGTATGGTTCACTCACATTAACCGTACGGTCAATATGAGTTAGCCATATGGCTAACTTTGCTAATTCCAGGACCAAATTTTGGTTTAAGCCTCCAGAAGCTATTTCAGGCATATTTTTGGCACTTTTCCTGTTCATACAAGTTATAATGGATATTCTAAGGTTGTGGGAATGATCGTTTGGTATTTTGGACCACGTTTGGATAGTCAGATACTCCGAAAGCTCGGATATTCCAAAACCGACAAGTAGAAACTCGTTATTTCTTTTCTTTGATATCAACGGCTCCAGAAAGCCATGATAAGCATTTACAACATCAAGGCAAGGTTATTTGGCAGATTTTACGGAAAGTTGGAAGTTTGAGGATGCCGAAATATAAAATTGCAAAACAAGGGGGTATCGGTGGGCCGAAACGCGTTTAGGTATCAATTTCTTCATTTCATTAAATCAAGTGGATTACGGCATGCGTTTGTGACTTATTGAAAGATTCATTTTGCGCGTGTCATGCAAGTTGCAAGTTCAGGCATATCAGGCCCCATGGTGTCTATATTTCTCAATTTTCGTGCAAAGTTAAAAGCTTGTTGAGTCAGTTTGTATATACACGTGTCACTCTTCAGTTTCAATCCAAAGTTACATATTTTCATTTCCCCACGGGCATATATCATATGTTGTCAGTTTTCGATCACCCTCAAAATAATTGTACGCGAAACTCAATTTTTAAACTCAAAGTTTGCCAGTGTGAATGATTTAAAGCATAACAAAATGTGCAATATATGTAAAAATCAATGGCATCCATATCATAAGCATGAAAGTACATCTATCCACGGGCAAAACATGCTCAATATCAAAAGCTACCACGACACGCATGCCGTATCCATGAAAAAGTAGAAAAAAGGGCAAACATGCGCCCAAATCAAAACCGAGCACGTAGGCTCGTCCTAAAAACCACTGCGACGTCTCTTGACGCCCGGACAACAGCTCACGTCGACTGCCAAGTGCCGGTACTCTTTAGGTGTGCTAGGGTGGTTGTCCTCAGTACGGTCATCCCTATCACTACTGCTGCTACTTTCTGTCTCTCCCTCCCGGGGAAGCCACTGCGGCCCAAGAGCCGAATTCCCAGAGACACTCTTTCCCGGCCTCTCAGTTGAAGAACGGCCGCTGCGTAGCACTCTGTCCGATCACCGGGAAGAATTTAAGTCCTGATCGGTCTCTACAACGAAAGCTTCTGGAATAAGCTGATTTGCCGGCCGGTGGATGCATCTGGCTACGAATAGTGGATTTCGGTCAGAAGACCGGGTTTCTGGCGATTCGCAAATGGATGTGCCGACCGGTGAATTTGAGTGCCGGCCGGTATTTCAACTGAGTTAGGGAGGTTTTGGGTCTTGGCTGCCAAATCCTTACAAAAGTTATGAGATCCACGTGAACTTTCCCAAATCATTTGGGTATTGCTTTCATCATCGGGAGTCTGGACGGAGCGGTTCTTGAAATACCTACCGAGCCAACTTAGGGTGTCTACATTCTCCCATGCTTTCTTCGAGTTTTTCTTGAAAAACTCAACCTTCTCCTCCTATATTCAACCTTCCACCACCACCCTCCACCACAAACTACCACCCTTCAGTCCATCTTGGTAGTAGCAAAGTAGTAGAAAAGTTGTTTGTGTAGCCGTTACGCCGCACGCCAATCTTTTTCTCCTAGCTTGTTCGGCTTCCGACTAACCCTCGAAAATCAAGGTAAAATTCTATTCCTAATCCTACTAAATGTTTTAGAATCTTGTTATAAGTTTAATTTTACCATGTAGCTATTTTTAATTTCGAGTTTAGACATAGAAGTTACTAATTTTCGCCAAAAGTTGGTTTTTCGGAAAAATTAGTCACTAGTTCTAAAAATTGTTTAAACAAGCTTACGTAGTCGTTATAATGCCCATTTGGAATTCTACTTATTAATTTTACGTCGTTATAATGCCCGGATAATTTTTGAAGAAAAGTAGTAGACTAGTTTTCATAAAAAGGCGATTGTTTCGGCAAAAATTTGAAAAAGGAGATTTTGAACTTGCATGCACTACTATGACTTTCTAAGGGAAAAAGAATAATGTTTTGACTAACTTGAGACGGTGGAATAACCAAGGCTAACACCCTTGAAAGTCTGTCAAAAAGTCAAGCTTCGCGCTGATTAAGAAAGGGATGAGTGATATTAACTGGATATTCTGACCCTCGGCCTGAGACTTTCCAGGTTATTCCATTTGTCGAGAGAAGGTCGCGTAAAAAAATTATGTTTCTAAAGTGACACGTTTTATGAGAAAGAGCTTTGTTTATGAAACGTGATTTGCAAGAAAGTATATTTTTATGACGAGTTTAAGACATGATGCATGTGCACGAGACATGATACGATATTAACATGGCATGATATTCGAGATGAGTAGTTGATACGAGAAACGAGAGGAGAATGAAAATGGAGAAATGTAAAATGACGGAATTGATATTGGAAATGGTATCGCCACTTAGTGCCGCCCTTCATGTAGTTGCGTCCATGATGTGGTTAGGGCTAAGATGGACTGATTACGGTAGTGCCGCAGTAACGCCGCCCTTCATGTAGTTGCATCCATAATGTGGTTAGGGCTAAGCGTGTACAACAACATGCTGGATAAAAGCTTTGTATCATGTAGTTGCGTCCTTGATACAAGGTGGCTGGGATTGTATCATGAAGTTGCGTCCTTGGTAGAATACGGTTGAAACTATGTTCGGATGTGTCGCGGGGTGAATGGACTTTGTATCATGTAGTTGCATCCTTGATACAAGGCAGCCGGGACCTCGAGCGGAAAGGTTGGTGACCGTTGGTAAGGTGTGGAGAACGGGCCAATAACTTTCGAGTGAACGGAACTGTGGCCCGATGGTCGGAACAGTGCCCTAGCTTGGTAAATTTGAAGAAGAATGCCGAAAATGAAAGATACTACAAGACACTGATTATTGATACACGCTACACTCTGATTTGCATGTTTGCACGGACATTGGCATATGTTTCTTTCATGAAAAGTATGATTTCCTGTAAAGTTATCTTCACGTTTCTTTCTTATAATATTGTTCTAGAATTGCTAGTTGGTTGGGGTAGAGTTTTGTTGGGCGTTATCGCTCACGGTGTTGCACTTGTGTAACCCTGGCATAATACCACGATGTTGTCTGGCGACTCTGACGTATTATGCCAGATTATTAGAATGAACAGGAGAGATATTACAACTTGGAGCAGTTCGAAGCTGGTGGGGCTGCCGACATGGGGAATGACCAGATGGAGGTCTGAGCGGAGCCATAGACCCGACCCTATTTTAATAAATGTAATATTTGAGGATAATGATATTCAGACTTTTATTATTATATTTAGACTTTTAATATTATTGTAATAATAATAAGGTCTCCAAAATTTGGGGCGTTACAACGATTCATTTTTTAACATCTTGCTTTTGTAGAGAGTGAAGCGAAGATTGGAATGTGATGAACCATAATTCTACTGCATTTGGAGTTTATTGCTATCCATTATGTAAATATATCATTTTTCTTTAGGTGTTTATAATGCTTTAACAGTTCTATGAGTAAGAGACTGTCATCATAATTTCTTTTTAGAGTTCCTCATTGTCGGAAGAAGAGTTACTTCTTTAATTGCTATTGTATAGGTTGAATTCTTTTTTCAAATTTATTCCTTATAGTTTGGTCTCACTCTATTTATTACTATTTGATATTACCAACATGATATCGTAAATTGTGATTGATATTCATATGCTACTATTATCTTATGCTAGATATGTTATGCACGTATGATTTTGATCCACATGCTGCCTGTTATGACATGTACATGTATTGGATGCATGTTAATCTCGCTTGTGCTAGCACAGGCACAACGTGTCTTAGAAATCATTGGCTATGAGATTCCAAAAGTAGAGTCGACATGTTGTATTAGGAACAATTTTACGTGAGAAATGGTACCAATTTAAAAACTACGTGAGACGTGATCTGTTTGTGTAAAACAAATGTCTTACAACTCTTTTTAGTTATTTATGGAATGAGATTTCATAAATGAACATACTTATGGAATTATGTAAAACTCATATAAAATTATCTTTGGAATATTATTATAATACCCTATTTAGAGTGTGTTTGGATTAAAAAAGTTGGTACAGTATTATTTAAACTTTAGTTACCTTTATTTTAGTTTTTCATCATACTTTAGGAGTATAAAGTATCTAGTCCCGATGAAAGAATCAGGAAAATATATAAATATAGAAAAAAGTTGAAAACTTCATAAAAGACGCCGTTAAATACAAAATTCTTTTTTTGTCTTTTCTCAACTTTTTCTGTCTTTAGTAAAAAATTTCAACTTTTGTCACGTTTCTGAATCCTCTTGTCGAAACAAGCGATTAATCCCAAAAAATTTGATACAAGGCTGTTAAAAACCTTAGAGAAAATTACCAAAAGACTCTGTCAAGAAGACCAAAAAGTTAGTCCAAAATGGGGCATTAGTCAATTTGAAGTGTAGAGACATTTAAAAATCGTATTTAAATAAGGGGATTATTTTATAATTAATATGCAAAAACTACTAAGTGTTCTAGATATGATATTTACCTTGATATTACGTTGACGGTCAAGATCGGATAAGTCTCAGGTTGAAATTCCTAAAGTGCAAAAAAAAAAAAATTTGGGGTCAATTTACGGATTCTGTCAAGTTTTGATAGGGTCCGTACCAGTGGACCACAAAAATAGTCTCACATCATATTCGGAGATGTGCGTAAGAAAATTATAATTTTTTTTTTCTCAAGAACATCATCAGATCTATGAATTCAGAATAATACAAAAAGTTTTGGGGGAAAAATACATATATGGGGAAAGTTTGAAGCCTCTAAAGATGGTACTTTTTTTATTTTATTTTTATAAGTAGGAACTAGAACGACTCGCCTTTAATGATATTGTCAAAGCTTTTTCCAATGAAAAATCATCTATTAAATCAGAGAACCCAGTGGGATGATACACGGAGTGTAATTGTTTAATTATAATATTATTCATGAGTAATTCAAGATCTAAAGTAGAAAACCTCTAAAATTAGAGACTACTACTCCAAGTGCACAACTCAAACCAATCAAACCACTGCTGTCAGTTTGAAGGTTCGAACCTCAGAAATCTGAAAGAGAGGAAGAAACTTTTTCAAATCATGGGTTGGAAACCATGTGATGGTGTCCAAAAACTAGAGGGAGATAATTATGATGCTATCATAGCAAGGACGGAATCAGGATTCCATATACACGGGGGCGTAACTAAGGGCGGAGTTAGGATTTTAGGGTAGCGGGGTGAAAAAATTAAATCTATATACAAGTTTTTTTTTTTGTATTTGCTCATGCAAAGAAATAACTAAAATTAGAGATTAACTATAATGTAGATACAATTGATACATGTATTTTTGCTTTATAATTGGTCCTAATGACTTATTATATTTTGAATATAATGTACGATAGTCTCATTTGTAATACTATCAATTCTTGAAAAGAAAAAAAAAACTTGAAATTTCTATGCCTTTTAAGCAAGTTGGAGAAATTTCTAAAATTTTTGAGGGGTTAAAATTGCAAATACTTTATAAGTTAGAAGAAAGAAAGAATGACTCAATTTCCTTGATATCCTTTCTATAAATAGAACTTTATTTTAGCTTAAAACTATAAAAAAAATCCTCGGGAGAAATTAAAGTGAGAGGGATCACCCCTTTTGTCCCTTCATGGCTCTGCCCACTGCCTTAACGCAACAACAAATTTTTTTAAAAAATTTTAAGGTTTAAGAATATAAAAAAAGTAAAAAATTAAATATCCGGTAGAGAGAGAGAGAGAGAGAGAGAGAGAGAGAGAGAGTTTGAGGTAATTGGTGAATTTTTCTTTTCGTGGTATGAGAGAGATGAGTGGTGGGCTTGTTGTTCTAAAGAAGAGAGAAACGTGTGAGAAAGTGGTACAAGTTGGAGTAGAATTTTCTTCCATATGACAAATTAGCTTCTAAGGGAGGTTTCTAATATTTACCTAGCCATTTGCTCAATTATTGTCTTCAATGGGCTCCCCATACAAACTCCCAAGGGTGGCTCCAACCACATTAGCTAAATTTAGGTAGCATTGTTGTAACGCCCCTGATTTTTGGGAACATTATATTTATTATAAAATAATAAATAAGTCTTACAACAAGTTTCCACCTTGGAAATTACATAATTCTCCTTTCCAAATACAATTATTGAAAACATGATCAACTAGGATTTCTTCTAATTCCTTGCACAGCCGTCAGCCCCGGCGGTGTCCTGTCCAGCTTCATATGCTCCCAAGCTGTAGAATTCCTCTTGTTCATCTCTATAGTCTGGCATAATACGCCAGAGTCGCCAAGCAACATCGTGGTATTATGCCAGGGTTACATAAGTGCAACACCGTGAGCGAAAACGCCCAACAATAACTCTACCCAATCCTCTAACTAGCAATTCTAGAACAATATATGTTTGATATAAAATAACGACAGGAGTTAACAGAAAACAGTTTTCATGAATATATGAGTGCCAATGTCAGTGTAGATATGCTTGTGCCAGTGTCAATACAAATCAGAGTAAGTGCGTGGTGGTATCATGTGTCTCGTCACATTTCTCATTATCATCATAAGCATTCTTCTTCAAATTTATCAAAAGCTTGGACTGCGTCTGACCACCGGGCTTATAGTTCACTCGAAAGTTATTGGCCCGTCTTTCACCAACGTTTCCGCTCGAGGATCTGGTTGCTTTGTATCATGGACCGCATCTACGTGATACAAAGTCCGCTCACCCCGCGTCACACACGAACATAGCTTCAACCGTATTGTATCGTGGACCGCATCTACGCGATACAATTCAGCCACCTTGTATCATGGACCGCATCTACGTGATACAAAGCTTGATCCACTATGCGACACTCACGAACACAGCTTCAACCGTATTGTATCATGGACCGCACCTACGTGATACAATCCAGCCACCTTGTATCATGGACCGCATCTACGTGATACAAAGCTTTATCCACCGTGCTGTTGTACACGCTTTAACCCTTACCACATCATGGACCGCAACTACGTGAAGGGCGGTGCTACAGCGGCACTACCGTATCTTTAGTCCTAACCACATCACGGACCGTAACTACGTGAAGGGCGGTACTAAAGTTCCATTACCGTATTCATTATCATCGTTACAAATTCTTCGTTTCCATTCTCATCTTATTTTCATTCTCATCCCATTTTCATTCTCATCTATTTTCCTCGTGTCAATTGTTCATCTCGAAAATTGTGTCGTGTAATTCTCGTATCGTATCATGAATATGCAATGTGTCTCAAAATCTCTTTTCGTAAAAATGTACTTTCCTCGTAATCTGTGTTTAAAAAATCAGCGTTTCCTCTTAAAACGTGTTTCTCCGTAATTCAATATTTCCTCGTAAAATGTGTCGCTTAAAATATCATTTCTCTTTTAGCAACCTTCTCTCGACAATAGAATAACCAGGAAAGTCCCGGGCAGAGGGGGTCGGAATATCTAGTTAATAGCACCCATCCTCATTCTAGACAGACTTTCAAGGGTGTTAGCCTTGGGTCATTCCACAGTCTCTAGTTAGTCATAAAACATATCTCATTTCCCAAAAATATTCCTCGTGGTCTTTTTCAAATTTTTTTTCCATTTGCCGATAATTTCGCCTTTGTAAAAATGCAACCGTTCGCGTGTTTTTTCAAAAATCAATCGGGCATTATAACGACGTAAATTTGAAATATCATTTTCCATTCGAGCATTATAACGACTATGTAAGCTCGAAAAAGTATCTTTAGAATCATAACCTTTTTCTTTTAGAAACCGTAAAACTTACTAACTTTAATCTTAAAAATCGGGCATTATAACTTTACTAAAAATTAAACTTGCACTAAAATAACTAGTAGAAACTTAGATAAAGATTATTACCATATTCCGGGTTCAATCGGAAGTAGAAAAAGCTAATGGTAGACGGACGGAGTAACGGCGTCGAAAAGAAAAGTAAGAACTTTTCTTAGAAAAGCCCGAGGGTTCGCCAGAACTACTAAACTAAGATCGAAGGGCGGCTTTTGGGTGGTGGAGGGTGGCGGCTAGTGGTGGTGGAGGATGAGTTTCATTCAGTTTTGTAAGAACAACTCAAGAACTTGAAGAACTTTGAAGCTTTTCCTAAGAAAACTACTACAAAAACTACTACTTTGAACTACAAGATTGAGAGGAGTGAACGTGTGAGGATTCAAGTGAGGAATGGGGTCTTATTTATAGGAAAACATGGAGCTCCCTCCTCCCTCATAGTGGCCGCCCTCTCTCTCTAGGAAATTGCTAGGAAATTTCCTCCATTTAATGCCCAGAATCTCATCATTACACATATCTATAGGTACGTCATCATATGGGGGTAGGTTAGTAGGCTAGCTATGATGCTACGGGGTAGGATAAGGCAATAATGCGTGGGGTTTTTATGACTACGAAGTTTAGCAGTGTAGAATACACACAACTAACCTAGTTTTCGGTACAAAATTATACTGCGTTTATCACGTAGCTATAAAGGCTACGCTTATCTTATGACGCAACAATAAATGAGGGAATATATTCCTTTCTTAGTTCATAATGAGGCTAGTCCAATAACGCAATGGTAATTTATTAGACTACGGAGTTTCACAGTGTAGAACGTACGCGATTTGCGAGTTTCCGGACTAATTTACACTGTAAGGTTAAAAGGGTTATAAAGTTTATGATAAGGCTAGTCTATAGCTATAACCAATAATGCATGGGAAATTAAATGACTACGAAGTCTCACAATGTAGAATGCACAAGACTAATTAGTTTCCGGTACAGATTTGCACTGCGTTTATCACAAGGCTACTATAGCTACACCTTATCTTATGACGCGTAATTAATGAGGGAATATACTCTCGTTTTAGGTCATGATGATAGCTGGTCCAATAATGCAAGGGTATATAGTTAGACTACGGACTTTTGTAGTGTAAATTCTACGCGATTAATTAGTTTCTGGACTAACTTACACTGCAAGCACAAAAAGGCTATAAAGGTGATGATGGCGCTAGGTTAGTAGCTAGGACCAATAATGCATGGGGGAATAATGACTACGAAGTTCCGCAGTGTAAACTCTACGTGACTAACCACATTTTACGCTACTAACTTACACTGCAAAGCAATAAAGGCTACTAGGCTATGAGATCTTAGGCACTTATTGGAGAATATTCATGATGAGGCTAGGTCCAATAATGCAAGGGAAAATAATGACTACGAAGTCTCACAGTGCAATCTCTACACGACTGACTACATTTCCGGTGTTAGTTTACACTGCAAGGTACTAAAGGCTATAAAGGCTACAATATCTTTAGGCGCGTCATGCAATCTATAGGTGTGATCATGAGATTCTCTCAATAATTCATGGGGAATTCACTTAGTCACATTTCGCAGTGTAGGTCATACGCGACTACGTAGGTTTTCGGTACAATTTGTACTGTTAAATGACGCGAGGCTATAAGCTAGGAGATCTTAGGCGCGTCAGTGGATAGATTGTGTCTCCTCGAGAGAAACATTTCCACTAATGGAAAGGTTACTACAGTGGCAAGTTTGCCTTAAATGGAAAGTTTCCAAATATGGAAGGTTAGTCAAAATTGGAAATGTTAGTCAAAATTGGAAGAAAGGTTATTATATATGGAAAGTTGCCATATATGGAAGGTTAGTCATAAATGAAAAAATAGGAAGGTGCTAGGAAATTTCTAGTGTACTTATTCTTAGTGACTAAGTAACTTAGGAAGCTTCCTCCCTCCTTCCACTCAATCTTTTTATTAATTGAGGGAATCTTGTAGAGAATCCCATGGGATTCTTAGACATGTGCTAATTGGGAAATTTCCTATCACCTTCCTCCAAATCTTTCTCTCAATCCTCCACAATAATGGATAGTCAAAATTGAAGTGGTTCTAATCTTGACTAGATAGCATGTGAGTGTGGAAGATTTTGTAGTAGGATAAAAATAATAATGTATGTATGGATACAAGTATACAACACTAGGGTCTAAAATAGTATTTAAATAGGTTTTCAAAATATTAAAAGAAAACAATTGAATCAAATAAAAAGAAAAAAATTCCTCCAAAAATCTAGGTTGTTACAATTGTAGCTAGTTCCAAATGAGACCCAAAGTCTTTTAATCTTTTTTTTAATAGGGTAAATTTCACTCACCTCCCCTGAGGTTTCTGACAAATACAGAAACCTCCCCCGAGGTTTCTGAAATTGCACTGACCTCCCCTACTTTTTCTGACACCGACCCCCTTCCGTTTACTTTTTGGACGGCTAAGTGTATGTGATGGTTATATAACTCTTAAGTGCCATAAATACCCTCCATCAACCCCCCTCTCTCTCTATATATAGTTGAGATCCCAGAAAAATTCTCAGATTTCTAGAAAAAATTCTCAAATTTCCACAAAAAATTCTCACTCTCTCTCTTAAAAGAAATTCTTAGATTTCCAAAAAAACAAAAACAAAAGATGATCAGCTTCCTTTGACCTAATAAGTAGAAGTTACTTTTTTTTCGTCTTTATTTGATTTTTTTCCGCGTTAGTTAGTTTCATGTCAAGGAGAGGAACCGGAAAAGTAAAAAATTATTATCCAAACCTATTTTTTTTAATAAAGACAAAAATAAGCAACAAAAGTACTTATTTTTGTCTTTATTAAAAAAATTAAGTTTGGATCATAATTTTTTACTTTTCTGGTTCTTCCCGTCAAGAAAAACTAATAATACACAAAAATTGGACACGAAACTAACTAACGCAGGAAAAAATCAATTAAAGACAAAAAAAAAGGCAACATCTACTTATTAGGCCAAAATAGGCCGTAGTATAAACATTATAGACAAGCAAAACATGTTCACCCAAACTGAAAATAGTTAAGTCGAATAAACACAAGCAGATTACATTTTACAAATCTACATTGTTTGCTAAATTTCCTGGCTATCATTCGTGGAAAAATCTCTGAATCGTGTTTATAATTTTACATTGTTGAAGTTGCATGTCTTTGAGTCGTGGTTATACTTTTTTCACCAAAATACTCGATCCAAATGAGTGATTTTGCAAGGAACCACAACAATTTATTTTCTTCTGAAACCACTCCAAAGGGGCTCTAAAAGTTCAAACCCTAAAAGTTGCAATAAACCATAGAAGATCGATAAAATTGAGGGAACTCAAAGAAAGAATAAGTGATTCCAAATTAAGATAATACAATAGTTATTATTTTACCTTGAGTGATTAAAAAATTAAATAGCACATCTTTTGGGAATTGCCAAGAGAAAGCAGAGTTGAGCTCTCGGTGATTGGGTGTCGGGTGATGCTTCGATGGGTTTTGGAGTTGAGAATGAAGGGTAAAATAATAATGGGATTTCAAATGGCAGTTTTGTAAGACGAATATACAGAGAATAGTAGTGGACAGTTTGGGTTTTGGCATTATCAACTCCCTTAGTACGTTTATACAGCCATGCACTACTTTATATATGGAAATACATATACACGAACACAAATAACAACCCAATAACGCACAAAGAAGCCCAAATTTTCAAAAGCCCCAATTTTTTTGACATACCTTCGTATAGAATCCAGAAAATTGTAGAAACCCTAACATAAACTCACCCCCCAAAAAAAAAAACCTTTACAATACTATTGAAGGTAAGATTTCTACCTATAATAGCTTGAAGAGCAGTCGTGTGTGCAAAAACTTGGGCTTACACGATCTTTGTTCGAAATCCTCCTTCAAAACCCACAACCGAACAACAATCTTCAAGTCTTCGCGCAGTAGAACAACAATCGGCCATCGGATCGAATCTCCATGGCATTTGGCGTTCTATTTCACTCTCACTGTGCGTTTTTTTCATTTGTATGTGGGTGGGTCTCTCTCTCTCTCTCTCTCTACGTTTTGGAAGAGAAAAGAGAAGATAGAAAAGTGATATGATTTTGATCGCTTAAGGGTCTTTTAAATATGTATGGGCATTACAGACATTTTACCACCCAGTTAACAGAAAAGTTAACGCTGTGTGAGTGTATTAGGCGGGAATGGGGTTGTTTTTGGCGGGAAGGGGGTGTTTTCCTGGTGTCAGATAAAGTAGGGGAGGGCAGTGCAATATCATAAACCTCAGGGGAGGTCACTGTATTTGTTAGAAACCTTAGGGGAGGTGAGTGAAGTTTACCCTTTTTAATTGAAATTTTCAAAAGATAAAGGATTTTTAGCAAGCTCTTGCTCGCCCGTTGAGTGCACATATCTTCTCTAAAATTAACAAGCTCTAGGAGTGAAAAATGGACTCCAATTAAGCTTATGTATACACATTGAGGTTCAACTTAGGAGTTATTTTTAGAAAAGCCACTGTGGATGCCCAATGAGGTCCAAAATGTTAAGTATTACATAATATTTTTTAGGTAATTATAAGTTTGTAATTATAAGTTTTTCCTAATTGAGGGTGGTCTTGGCCTCCCATAGCCCAATAGTGGCTCCGTCATTGTATGATAGGGTTAGAGAACTAGAGGGAGAGAAAAAAGAAGAAGAGGAGAGATTTGTCAAGGAAAAAATCTCGCAGACAACTAAACAAATACTAAAATCATCTCATTGATTAGTACTTGGAAATTTTGTCACCACGAAGTTGGTGAATTTAAAAAAAATAAATTCAATTAATCTTTTCTCATGTTCACCAAATGATAAAGAAACTAAATTCAGCTATTTAAATTTAACATGTATACGCATCAATCGTAACTTAGGACTTAGCAAGAGTCTCACCAGATAACAAAATTCAAGTGAAAGAATTTAGAAAAATAATAAAACAAACATTTTTGAAAATATTCGACTTCAAAGTTCGGAAAATATTTCTTTCCTAGTCTATATATTTTTGGAATTAATTCGACATAAAAACTAAACTTTTTATTTGTGGATGAATTACTAGGAAGGAATTAACAAAAATTTCAATGAAATCGGATTCGAATTCTCTCAAATGAAAACTATCGGAGTCGACTGTATGTTTTTTTTAAAAAAAAACAGGGAAAAAAAAGAAAGAAGGGGGTGTTCCGCTAATGATTTTTTTTTTTGGCTTTTCTTTTTATCTTTGGCTTTAGAAATAAGTCAAGTTGTTCCACTAATTCAACTTTTTGGAAATAGAATTTTTTTTTTTTTTTTTGTCAATCGATAGATATCTTATTGATTACTGCAAATGTGAAACATCCAAGGAAGCTTGTCTACGCACCCAGTCAGGGAAATCCCTTTCCCAGCTGGTAGGAAGCTCAACAGAAAGGGCAAATTTGGCTATATCATGAGCCACCCTATTAAAACCACGACGAACAAACGAAAAAGAAATAGAATGAAAAGAATGAACTAAATTTAAGACATCCGTAATGACCACGACCACGCTAGAATTAGCACATATCACGCCCTGTAGCATCTGAACTATCCCTTGCGCGTCACCTTCTACCACAAAATCTTCCCCTGTGCAATCTCTAGCAAAATCCAAAGCACACCGAAAACCCAATGCTTCAACCACTTCTGCTGACCAGACATTTGATAGAGGAATGGCTGCCATCTTTAAAATGTGTCCTTGATCATCCCGCACAACAATGCCCACACCACCCTTACCACTACTTTTCTGAAGTGCTCCGTCCACGTTAATTTTACAAGTTCCTCTCAGCGGGGGCATCCAACTAGTAATCTCAGGCCCGTGATCCTCCCGGCTACGCGGTACAAGAGTAGTAGACATGCAATAATCATGAGATTCAGCGAGCGCATTACCAATAATCTGTGTCTCCTCAACCCACTCTCTATTGAACACCCAAGAATTTCTAGCTTTCCAAATATGCCAACCCACTATGGCGAACAAACCCAAGCGCTCCCATTTGCCTTCCCCATCCGTAAGTTTCGCCAAATAAGCCCACATCTCCCCAACTTGAACCGAAGGCAAAGCTTCTGGCCTCAATCAGAAAGGAGAAAGAAGCCAGACTCTACACGCACGATCACAATGGAAAAGCATGTGCGAAGTTGATTCGTCCATCAATCCACACACCGGACAAACAACATCAAGGGGAACTTTTTTCCTTACTAAATTCTGATTGACAGGAAGGATATCATGCAGAATACGCCAGAGAAATACCTTAATTTTCGCCGGGGCTTTGCACCGCCAGATTCTTTTCCATTTATCTTCATCCGTCCCGACCCCACTTGATTGCCCACGTCCATCCTCTCGGTTTCGACTGAGCTACGCAATTACATAGGCAGATTTGACGGAAAACTTGCCGTTTGTGGTACCCTTCCAGACTCGTTCATCTTGTTGGTCCGTCGAGTTGAGTGGTATTCTCAAGATTGACTCACAATCACGATGATTAAATATTTACCTCACCAATGGTTCATTCTAGCAGCACGTCCTAATTCACGGAGATCCCTCGCCCAAATATATTGACCACCACTAGTATCGACTGTTAACACTTTAGGGTAGAGTGGATCATCTAACCATGGTGTGGACGGTAGGTGAAAAACGGCCCACGCTGTTTGTTTGGAAAACGAGGCGAAGTAAGGGAAAAGGAAAACTTTAGAGTCGCCACCCGGAGTTTAATTTTTAGAAAAATGTTGGGTATCCGAGGAACCGTTTAGAAAAGCATGTGACTCTTTTTGTGCCGCTGAAAAAGGGTTTGATCTGCGAAAAATAGAGATTTGGGTTCGGGAGCCAGGTTACCCGTGGGGAAGGTTTTCTTTGAAAAATGCACCCCGCGTGCCCGGAATTTTCCGGTCTTTACTAAATATTTGTGGGATTTTTCTGAAAAGATTTTATCAAAAACCTTTATTCACATAAACAATTTATAAATGAAACAGGAAGAAATAATACGTTAAAACAACAAATGAATCA
>JAXBDA010005996.1:0-22255 GCA_036023075.1 Gaultheria prostrata | reverse complement strand
TTTCACAATACATTGCTTAAATATCTAAAAGATAGCTTCTTTCTTCAAAAAAAAAATTATACATTAATCCACACATGATCAAATGATATGCCGGATACTTTTGTGCACACTTTTTTTTGTCAAATTCGATTTGCACACGCATTGCGTGTGCCCCGACCTCTAGTTTGCATAATTGTGCTCCATTTATTTGTGATCCAAGTATAGAATTGGATTTACACGTGCCCCATTTACTCTTGATCTAGTACTAGGAAAATGCCGCCTGTTTCGTAAGCATACAGGTGTATGCGTCACACAATTTTCCCGCGAGCCCATTTATTTATTTTTTAAATAACTTGTCCCCACTATTAAATTAAAGGCATTGGCCCATTTAACCGAACGTAAAATTTTGTATTTTAACATATCCTACTCCCCCTTTTTGTCTTGGAAGGACAAAGGATGAGTAGCTAAACCAACATAACATAAGCAACAAATAAATATGATCAAAAATAAGGGAATAGAGAGCCTAAGGTAAAACCCCAAAATACCAGGTCAGAAAGAACACAATAACCAAGGCTGGCATAAAGTAGAAACTAAGTGGCAACAAAGTCAAAATAACTACTAGGCCAGAAAGAAGTAAAGGCTAAGGAAAAAATGATCATGTGGTAACGTACCCAATTTTTCTTTTTTTTTTGGTAAACTAGTTTTTTTTTTTTAAAAACAAATGACCCACCAAAAGATACAACACAAATTATGAAAAGAAAAAAAACTTATAATAGTTTTCCCATTTAAAAAAAAAAAAAACAAGCTGAGTCACCTAAATATACTTTGTGAACACGAAAAGGAAAACAAAATAAATAGAGATATATAATAAGAACCCTCCACCAAACCATTTATTGATGTCACTAGAAAACTAATAAGGCTATGTTGCCAAGCCGATTTTTATCATCAAGCCTATTTATTTATTTTTGAATAACCCAGTCTAACCAAAAGAAAATCATAAAGACACCAACAATGTAAGATAGTGATGTGAGATAGATAGAAAAGATTAGTAAAAGCCATGCGTCTGCCCAAATCACAATTAAGAATAACCATTAACACACACGTCATGATAGTATATATGAACACATTTTGTAGAGTCTCACTATTTATGCATCAAACCAAGAATGCGACACACAACATGGCCGAATGATTAAGTGTGTGTGTGAGTCACAAAAATCATAGCAAGCTCAACTCATTAAAGTCGCCGGTTCTCATGTAAACTAGGAGTTTCAAGACAACTCCCCCTTGAGAAGTCAAACCAAGCTAGGTCCTCAATGTGATTAACAAATGAGCAAACTTAAAACACTCCCCCTCAAAATCACATTCTTTTCCCTTTTTTGATTTTTTTTTTGTATTAATTTTTAAAGAGCAGCACAAACACAAAAATTCTCTTTTACCCCACCGCTGTTTGACGCGAACATTCGGACTGGATAGAGGCAAATGGATCCGGTTACTAAGCAAGTGGTCCAATAATACTTTTACCCCACTGCCATTTGACGCAAACATTCGGACTGGATAGAGCCAAATGGATCCGGTTACTAGGCAAGTGATCCAATAGTACCTTCACAAGGTCTATCCATCTTTTGACGTGAACACTCAGAGGGAGAGTACCTCACCCCGATTGTCCGGTTACTCAATGAACGCCCGGATAGGTAAACAAAACAATACTACCAAATTGGCTCTTGCAGAGATAAATTTAAAAACCACATGGGGAATAGTAGCCATAGGCCAATCTCAAGGAGATGAGCACGAGAAAACAGCTAGATACATAAGATTAGACGAACGGGAACAAGGAGCAATTTATCATTTTCGTGAATTAATGGAGACAAACGGCAATGTAGCATGTAGCACTCATCATCTAAATGCATCTAAGAGTAAGAGATCACAATATATGCTCATGCTCTATCAACAATGTCCATACTTATGATAAATTAATGATAGTAATTCGACACAAACTATAGCCCCTACAAAAAATATATCTTTTGGAATTTTAGATATTTGAATGTTTTTTATATATATTTTTTATATATAACAAAAGAAACACAAAAAAATAATAAAAAAATAACTCCGAAACAAACTATGAAATTGAAACTCCATAACTCTAGGTATTAAGAAGGATATGTATGATCAATTACACCTAGGATATGGAACCACAACCACGCCTCAAAAGGCAAGATCAGCCTCCCCGGATGAACTATAGTCATCTAGAGAGTCAAGGTCATCATCAGTATTAGAGACCAAATCTATTTTACGAACCCAAATCTGTCTAGTCTTGCCCTTTTCAATATTTGTCTTTTTAGTGGTCATGGGTGTTGGATTTACTTTCGTAAAATTTGCATGCGACGGCGTCCTATGTCTAGGCCTTTGAAAATACTCCCTATGATTATTCATACCATGGTAAGGGCAAAGCAGTATGGACAAGTATGACCTCTTATTCCACAATGATGGCAAGTCAGCACAAAATGATTATGATCATTGTACCGAGCCCATGGTGTCTGAACATCTCCTTGTTTGTTTATCCTTTTATTATAGACCATATTATCATACTTGACATTGTATATATAGTAGAACAACTGTATGTGTTCGTTTTGGAATTTTTTTTTTTTAAGGCGACAATGAACTCCTTAATCAGATTTGTATGGCTAATAGCATTTCCAATGGACAATATAAAATGCTCTTTAAATTAGTCCCTCATTACTTCATTTCGGTACATTAAAATTTCCAGAAACCTTCTTCTTGCATATTGTTGTTTTATACGAGAGAGTTACTGTCATTGTTGGTTCGCTAGGCCCCGGAGATTGTAATTCAACTTCTCCATTGGGAGATTGTTGTATCCTAGGTCCAAGAACTCTAAGTACCATGGGAGGGACGATAATTCGTTTTTTGATTTTATGCATTTTGGTTCTACCAAAGTACCAAACTCTATTAGTAATAATTTAGTGGTCTACTAATCGGCACTCCGTTTGATTTCAAAACCTTTTTTGTTAAGAGTTTTGCTGTGTATGCCATTTTAAACACACCATCCAATAATGTGATGTCCTACAATATATTTGGACTATTTTGATTCGTCCATTTTGTAGCTATAGACATCTAAATCACGCATGTAAAAAATCAAATTGATCGGAAACCGATAAATGTTTGATTGAAATCAATTCCATAATAGGAAGAATTTTAACGACTCATTTTTTTTCGAGGGAGAAGTAAAAAATTTAACACTTCTATCAATGTCAGATCAAGCTAATTATTGGCAGAATAATGTTCATGCCACGACCTATAAAATGAACGACTTTGATTAGCAAAATGTGCAAACTCACCCTATTTGTGGTGTGTTTGAGAGGAGTGCAAGTAAAATTACTCTTTTCGTGCCGTTCTCCGAAACGGTTTCGTCCTTGTGCATTTGACAGAACTAGAGGGATGGCAAAGTTTTTTATAACAATTCAAGGGTAGTTTTTTTTTTTGATCAACCGAAAATGCCTTGCAGGCTTCAAGAGCAGTTAGCTGAGAATGTTTTTACATCATCGTTTTGCCCTCACATTTAGCAGAAGTATTCTGCAACGAAAAGTTCTAACCATTTTCTTGTAACCTATACCCCATTAAACCATCACCAACCAAAATACAAGAAGAAAAAAATAAACACCATAAATTCATTCAGAATAACAAAAATTACGATAAGAAGCATACACATTGTGATGCGGGATCCGGATCCTCTATGAGGATTTCCCTGTGATGATCTTGTGAGGGTTTTGTTCTGGGAGGATCCGAATCCTCTATGAGAATTTATTCTGGGAGGCGAGTATCCGGCAAACTAATCTCTCTCACACAAACAATATATATGATAGATAATCTCTAAACCCAGTGTCTTTTCTTTAGAAACAGACTTGACTAAAACATATAGCAACACAAATTACAGCCAGTAACCATGGTAGGTTCTTATCTACTTTATGTGTATATGAGAGATTAATGACATGGCCCTGACACAGTGGCGGATGCAAGAATTCTATTGCGGGGACCAAATCACATGTATTCATAAAGTAACGACAAAATTTTATCATTATATATTAATAGCACAATTTGAGGGGACCTTTTTTCATAATTTTTACAAACAAAACTTAAAATATAGTAGTAGAAAAAATGAGATAATTGCGGGGTGCAGGGGCCTGGACCTCCACTTGCACCCCTTAGGTCCGCCCCTGCCCAAACACCTGAGTTGTCCAAGTAAAAAAAAGATCATTGATATCACAACTTGTTTCTCTCCATATGTATTAGTAGACAGTTTGTTGCATCAAGTATGCTTGTGCAGGAAGGAGATGATGAACTGGTTCACCTGGTCGGGGAACTGTTCTTGAACGAAGTGCGTGCCCTCGGGCATGAATATGGTCTCCAAACCGGGTACACATTCCTTCACTTTCCCACTTGTTATGTACTCGCCCAACGCTGGAAATTTCAAGGTGTAATCTTTTTCACCCATGATCAGCAATGCTGGGACTTTCACTTTAAGTTCAGATACTCCATAATCTTCCAGCCAAGCCCTGTTCATTTCTATACGTCAATACATAGAGAAATATATGCCTGGAAATTTAATATTTGTTGCGATTACACCTGAAAAGTTGAAATGTCTCCAACTTTCTTCATCTTTCGGAATAGTGTACAAAATTGTACCACTCTTATTGTCATCAGTAGCGATTCTACCACCCTTCTCGCTGTTGTATCTGGTCTTCGTTGTACGTGAACCAACTATGTCTCCCAATACATAACGACTTGAATGCTACAGCTCCTACCATTCCACGAACAGATTTACTGCTACCATCAATACCCATTCATTTAAGAATTCTCATCTCAGCTACTTCTCATTCCATTAATATACTCGTTTAGTTTTCTGATATTCTGTCTAAGGAATTTTCGCAAGCATCTTACCTATATGGCACTTGCAATGGAGTTCGGAAACCAGATTTCTCGTATAAAGCTGCATAGTTATTAAGATCTTCTTCGGAGAACCAGGAAGGAAGCGGCGTGGATGGGTCAACCGTGTCCATTATCTCCTGGTCCTCCTGAGCAACTGGTAGTTCGCTCCCTGAGAAAAGAATGTAGATGTTCTTCACCACTGTCTTGACATCAAAACGGCCAAAGTCCTTTTCAGCTCGCCCCGGTTCCTGCAAACGGGTATGAGCCAAGAAAAATAGTCAAGTTGGCTAATGAGATCATTGTTTCTGAAATTGTTGTTCTTTGAAAACATGGATACGAGAAGAACTTGCCTGCCACCGCAGCATATAGAACCCTTTCGGAAGAAATTCGCGAGGAAATGCCTCCGGGCCTGTAAGAAGGAAGGGAACACCTAGTGTTATGACTCCTGCAACTTTCTCTGGGTAGAGAAGTGCAAAGTGGTAAGCTGGTCGAACTCCCAAGTCCTTCCCAATAAGGAAAGCCTGTTCAAAAGAACAACTAAGTTACTAGAACGGAACGTGCCCTAAAAATGTACTTCGGTTCTATCGAACACAGTGGTCTAGATTCATTTGAGGTATAACACACATTACAAATAAAAGAACTAGAATTCAAGCAAGAACTTTCTTTCGCAATTGGTAATTTGGTAGGAGAGGGAGTACAGGAAGGAGAAGATGCAGCGGTAGACTTTAACCCGTGTTTCTCTTAAAGAGTCCATTTTTCAAGCCTACTCGGACTTAAAGTCTCGCATTCTTTTCCAGTTAAGAAATCAAACATATCTTGTCGTAGCCAATTGAAGCAAAAGCACAGAATAATCGGAGGAGAATCAACAAAGGGGGAAAGAGAAGGCACATTCCTAAATTTGACACTTCAAACACCAAACCATCGATGAAGTCAGAAGCTGATGCTAACAGTCACAGATAACGTTACGTTTCCTCCCTTCCGGCAATCAGTCATAAGAACAAACTACAAACACATTTGCACGCACATTCACATGTTTTGCGGGATCTATTGTGGGATCTACACACTAGATCCCGCAAAACATGTGAGCATAGGCGGAGGCACCTTGGTACAAGAGGGGTCACTTGACACCCCTCTCACTTTAATTTCTCATAAGAATTTTTGATAGTTTGGAGCTAAATTTTGCAATTTTAACCCCATAAAAATTTCATAAATTGCCCCAACTTGCTTAAAATACATAGAATTCTCAAGTTTTTTATTTTTTTTCCAAGAGTTGATAGTACTACAAATAAGGCCATCGTACATTATTTTTCGTAATATAATAAGTCATTAGGACCAATTATAAAACAAAAGTACATATATCACTCTAAATCTACGTTATAGTTAACCTCTTAATTTTAGTTATTTATTTGCATGAGCAAAAAGAAAAATAACTTATACTAGTATATAGATCTAATTTTCAACCCTAACCTAAAATCCTAGCTCCGCCTGCTCCTGCTGATGTGCGTGTGTAATTTGTGTTCGGAACTAGAATTTTTCTTGAACTCGAACTCAACCATCAAGTACAAGATCATGATCTAATCCAAAATCTCGAATCCCCCACGAAACCTAAAATTCAATTCGTGCATTTCGAGATTCTCACAACATCATTCACCTACCCAAAATCCCTTGATTGATTCAACATTCTCAAAATTCTAAATCTTAATTGCTAACCTTGGGTATCTCAAACGAGTCAATAATGGCAACAAGATCGTCAACCAGGTCCCTGAAAGTAGCCTTCTCTGGTTCAGGAGGCTGATCAGAGAGCCCGTATCCCCTGTAGTCAGGTGCAATTGCTCGAAACCCTTCACCGGCCACCGCCAGCATCTGATGCCGCCACGAGTACCATATCTCCGGAAACCCATGTAAGAAAACCACCGCCGGACCTGAATACATATACTACAACCATATAATTACCATAATCATACTACGTAGCACCATATATAAGACTACTTAGTACAACTGTTGTACCAATTCCGATCTCTGCAACATGAAGCTTGAGCCCTCTAACATCAACGTACTTGTGTTGGATGTTCTCCATTTCTCTGTGGGATGAGAGATGTTTAAGAAAGAGGGGAAAAATGTGTGTTTGAGACTTGCAGATTACATGAAGGATATCGAGAAGATTTTATTAATGTGGGATTGTTGATATTTATCCACCACTTGACAGTACTTCCAGTGATCGAGTAGTGTATTACGTTGACCCTAATCGAAAATGAAGTGGACCTGCGGCACTGACAGCTGCCCCTTCAGGAAAAATTATTTACTCCAGTTCCAGTATCTTGGAGCCGCCACGTGGTGCCCGGCATCTTGCTCCCCACAGGCCACAACTAATGTGGGGCTTAAGACTAAGTGTATGGATTTTACATAAATATGTGATTGAATGAGGTAGAGCACCGCGTGGCAGTGCCCGGGGTACTGGATAATCTCTCACGTTTTTTCTTACATTGAGTTAGTTCTGGATGTGGTTTCCGCCATCCATTGTGGGCCTAACCGTGCGTTTGTTCCGATAAGTATCAATCATTCATTTAATAGGGACCGCAGAGTAGTGTATTCACACAAATAATTAGTTTGATCCGACATCGATAAGGATATCAAAAATCAAATTTTGGTTTACAAAATAGACAGTCATTGTCATTTTAACTTAAAAACTATTGACAGAATCTAGGCCGTCCGTTTTATGAATCAAAATTCAATTTTTGATATGTCTATTGATGTTCGATTAAGCTAATTTTTGTGTGAAAACGCTGCTCTATGTGCCCTACAAGATGAACGGTTCAAATTATCGAAAGAAACGCACGGTTCAAATGGCAGTGGACTTGGTGTCCCCGTAGTGACTCAAGTCACTACGTCCCCATAGTGACCTCAATTGTGGGCCCTATGAAATCTTTATTTGGGATCAGAACCGTTCATTTTTTCTAGAATGTTGAGCGCATTATAGGTACAAAAAATTATGATTATCGGAGATTGGTAGAAATACAATTGAGACAAATTTGTCTTACAATGTATTCTCCAAATGATATTGGTCATCCATATAAATGGTATCCGAACATATGACTACCAATATCCAATTAATTTGATTTTTTACATAAATGATCTACTCAACATTCCCGACAAATTGTACGGTTCCGATTCTAAATAAAGATTTCATATGACCCACAATTGAGATTACTACAGGTACCCCAAATCCGGCGGAATCCATCCGGAAATAACTTCTTCTCAACCAAAAGCCAATAACCTCCCATGAGTTGTCTGCCTAAAAGAGTTTACTGTCACTAAGACTGTTGTTTTGACTTAATAATTACGTTGAATTATTTATTTCGTATTTGCTAATTTTGCGTAAATTTTTTTTTTTAGATTATTACTAGTTTGTTTCAACTAGAGGAACTTAAAAAGTAAAAATTATTCTTCAAACTAATTTTTTCTAAATAAATACAAATATAATTTAAAAAAAAAAGTCTATCTGTTATGGATTTGTTTTGTCTTTAATAAAATTTTTGAAGATTTTGACCATACTTTTTAGAGACAAATCAATAAACGGGAAAAAAATATCTCAAGACTAACAAATGAAAAAAAAAAAAAAAAAACCTTGAATAAGGACAAAAGAATAACCGGAATGAATTATTTAGGCTAAAACTGCCCTGAGTGTCCTTTTACCGTACGTCTCGGCCTCCCATTGGACTGATGTATTCTGCAACCAAAAGCTCCAACCATTTCCTCAAAACCACACACCACCAGACCATCACCATCAGGGCCGGCCCAGACCCTAGGCCCAATAGGTATGAGCCTAGGGCACTCCAAAAAGGCTAAATTTTGGGTGCATTTCCACATTTTTGGTAGTGACTCAAGAGGAAGTTGGTACCTTCGAGAAAAGGGTGGATGAAGAAATCATAGCCTTAAAAGCCACGGAGAAATCTCTCGACGTTAACCTTCTTCCGAAGGATGAAGCAATTTTAAAAGAAATGGTTGAAGCCGATCTCAATAGATCTCACTCTTTGGCTCAGAATTAAGAGGATATCTATTGAGAGATTAGGATCCTTTTGGATTTTGATGGTGGGTTGCGGTGGTGTCTTGGCGTGGTTTGGGTTGCAGTCGGTTTTTGGGTGTTGTCATTCTGTTGGTTTTGGTTTGTTTCGGATGGCGTGAGCAAGTTTTTAGGGGCTGATCTTCGTGTGGCTTTTTGGTGGTTTGTTTTAGTTTTGGATCCTTTTGGTGGTGGTTTTGTTTTTGGATCCTTCGGGTGTGTTCGGTAGTGGTCCTTTTTCTTTCATTCAACCTCGGTTAGATGTCCTCTCCCCCTCCCCCTTCTCAATGTACCCTTATCGAGTTTCATTTATATATCTTCTTTTTCAGATAAAAAAAAAGGCTCATATACTGTTTTGGTCCTTGACGAATGGCACCGATTTCAAATCGTCCTTTTAAAAATTTTGGTTTCAATTTCATCCTTTTAAGAAACTAACGATTTCAATGTTACCCTTGCCGTCGTTGGGTGGCGGCTGGTTGGGCTGCTTGGACTGTCGTTGGGTGGCGGCTGTTTGTGTTCTTGGGTGTGGGATGTTTGGCTTCAGGTTTAGGGTTTTGGTTTTTAAGGTTGGCTGCTATTCTAGGGCCTGCTGGGTTTGTTTTTCCTTTGTGATTTGGGCTCAGCCTGTTGGGCTCAAATCAATTCCTCCAGGTGGTTAGGAGACGAGGGTTTTGGGTGGTCAGGCCGGTGTACCCAAGATCCTATTAACTTTGTACTTCGTGTTATGAGTTAATTAAATTTCTTTTTGCTGATCAAAAAAATATATATATATATGTTACCATTGTCGTCCATTTGGAGACGGAAAACGCTGACATGGACTAACGGAGTCCAGTCATAACTCCACATCCCCCAAATAAATAAGAACCCAGATCTTCCCCCTCCCTCACCTCATTCCATCATTCCAGGTTTCCTTCGCTGATACCCAAAATCGCTCTCCAATGACGTCGTTTCACAGTTCCCATAAAACAAAAATGGAAAGGGAAAAATCCATTAAGTATCCGGTAAAGCACTAGAAAAATAATCTCAGAAGCTTTTCCTCCGCTTCGTTGGGTTTGCTGATACCCCAAACCGCTCTCCAACGACGTCGTTTTGGACTCCTCGGCATTACACGTTGATTGCAGATTTAGGGGTCTGAACAAGTCGATGCTGTTAGTATTCGAGGCGTCATCAAATTCGTTGGCCGGAGATCCACCGGAAAACTCCGCAACCGGTTGTAATACGCCACCTAAGAGTACCGTCTCCACTGCCGACTGACAAATGGGTTTGGATGTTTAGATTTGCATGGAATCACAAAGTGTTGTTGCACGGCTCAATAGTTCTGGGTTTTTACGAACTCAAGGTCTTATTGCGGGGAAATGCTAGACAAATTGCTTCTTAGCCAGATTTTTTTAGGATTTAATCCTCGAAATGGCAAATGTGTTGCCACTTTTAGGTCCAGAGCCAACTCCCAACCATTGTCCCCCCGCAAGGGTCATTGCCAGACTAAGAAGAAACAAGATCGATTTGAAGGGTAATTCACAGAATCAAGAAAATCCAGTACCAGTCTCTTTGAGGAATAACATCAAATAGTTGGTGTGCTATGGCTGATTTAGTTCTGTCCAAAAAAAAAAAAGTTAGGGTTTTTTTATTTCGGAAGGGGAGAGTGGAGATAGGACATTTACACGATGCTACGAAGGCAGACGACGGGCAATGGGGTCGTTGAAGAGAGGCGAACAACGGGCAGTGGTGGTGCCTCAACGTCGTCGTCGTACGGCTGTGGTGGTGTTTGGCGGTAGTCGAGGCGGCGGCGGTGGCGTTCACCAGGCTTGGAGTCAGTGATGGTGGCGGCAGCGGTCGTAGAGCTTGGACGCTGTTCATCGGGCCTCTTCTCTCTCTGTGCTATGACTGGAGCAAGAAAGGGGGGAATTTGGAAATTTTTTATCTTTTTTTTTTTGGAAATTTTTTATTTATCTAGGGGATGTGGAGTTATGACTGGACTCCGTTAGTCCATGTCAGCGTTTTCCGTCTCCAAATGGACGGCAAGGGAACATTGAAATCGTTAGTTTCTTAGAAGGACGAAATTGAAACCAAAATTTTTAAAAGGACAATTTTGAAATCGGTGCCATTCGTCAAGGACCAAAACAGTATTTGAGCCAAAAAAAAAAAAAAAAACTCTTTTTGACCCAATAAAAAAAAAAAACCAATCTTATATATTAATAACACAATTTTGAGAGGACCTCTTTTCTTAATTTTTACAAAAAAAAACTAAAAATATAGTAGAAAAAATGGGATAATTGGGGGTGGGCCCGGACTCCACTTGCACCCTTAGGTCCGCCCCTGCCCAAACACTTGAGTTGTCCAAATAAAAAAAAAGATCATTGATGTCACAACTTGTTTCTCTCCACATGTATTAGTACAGCGTGTTGCATCAAGTATGCTTGTTGAGGAATGAGATGATGAACTGGTTCACCTGTTCGGGAAACTGTTCTTGAACGAAGTGCGTGCCCTCGGGCATGAATATGGTCTCCAAATCGGGTACATATTCCTTCACTTTCCCACCTGTTATGTACTCACCCAACCCCAGAAATTTCAAGGCGTAATCTTTTTCGTCCATGATCAGCAATGCAGGGACTTTCACATAAAGTTCAGCTACTCCATAATCTTCTAGCCAAGCCCTATTCATTTCTATCCGTCAATACATAGAGAAATATGTACCTGGAAAGTTAATGTTTGTTGCGATTACACCTGAAAGGTTGAAATGTCTCCTACTTTCTTCATCTCTCGGAATAGTGTACAAAATTTTACCACTCTTATTTTCATCAGTAGCAATTTTACCACTCTTCTTTGCTGTTGTATCTGGTCTTCGTTGTACAAAATTTTGTATATTAATGGAATGAGAAGTAGATGAGATGAGAATTCTTAAATGAATGAGTATGATAGTAGCAGTGAATCTGTTTGTGGAATGGTACAACCGTAGGAGTAGCATTCTATTAGTTTTCTTATATTCCGTCTAATGAATTTTCGCAAGACATTCAAGATTTCCCTTGCAGCCATTTTCATCTTACCTATTTGGCACTTGCAATGGAGTCCTGAAACCAGATTTCTCATACAAAGCTGCATAGTTGTCAAGATCTTCTTCGAAGAACCAAGGAGGAAGCGGCGTGGATGGATCAACCATGTCCATTATCTCCTGGTCCTCCCTAGCAACTGGTAGTTCGCTCCCTGAGAAAAGAATATAGATGTTCTTCACCACTGTCTTGACATCAAAACGGCCAAAGTCCTTCTCAGCTCGCCCCGGTTCCTGCAAAAGGTTACGAGCCAAGAAAGATAGTCAAGTTGGCTAATGAGATCGTTGTTTCTGAAAATTATTGTTCTTTGAAAACATGGAAAAGAGAAGAACTTGCCTGCTACCGCAGCATATAGAACCCTTTCGCAAGGAATTCGTGAGGAAATGCCTCTGGCCCTGTAAGAAGGAAGGGAACACCTAGTGTTATGACTCCTGCAACTTTCTCTGGGTAGAGAAGTGCGAAGTGGTAAGCTGGTCAAACTCCCAAGTCCTTCCCAATAAGGAAAGCCTGATCACAAGAACAAGTGAGTTACAAGAAGTCAAGAACGCAACGTAAAAGTACTTCAAAAGTAGAACACAGTGGTCTAGATTCATTCAGGTATAACACACATTACAAATTAAGGAAAAGAAGGTCTGGAAGGCCGAGTACTCGCCGCCTAGGCGCTAGAAGGCCCCTCGCCGACTAGCCCGATTAGACCGACTAGCCCGACTAATCCTTGACTAGGCGCCGAGTACTCAGCCCTGAAAGCTAGAAGGTGCCCGGCTATCCTGGGAGCGCCTAACGAGTTTTAGAACCTTGAACTCAAGCAAGAACTTTCTTTTGCAATTGGTGATTTGGTAGGAGAGGGAGTACAGGAAGGAGAAGTCGCAGCGGCAGACTTTAAAACCCAGGATTCTCTTAAAGAGTTCATTTTTCAAGCCTACTCGGTATCAAAGTCGCGCATAATTTTCCAATTATGAAATCAAACATATCTTGTTGTAGCCAATTCAAGCAAAAGCACAGAATAACAAACACCAAACCACTGATGAAGTTAGAAGCTGAAGCTAACAGTCGCAGATAATTGTTTTTGTTTTTGTTCGGCAAATAAAATTTATAATCTTGAACATGAAGTACAACAAGGTTAAAGGGCTTGGGCACACTGGCATAAAAGCCACCCAAGACCCACTCTCCAAAGTTGGCAAGAAACCAACTAATGAGGGCACCAAAAATGGACTAGGCCCAAATAAACGGGCCCAACCAACCTAAAGACCGAAGCCCACAACCTGAAAACAAAACCCAAAACACGAGAACAAACCCTAAACCAGAACTCCATAAACCCGCCTCCCACAAGGACCAGCCGCCGCCAAAACCAGATGCCGCTCCTCCCAAATGGAGCATCAGCCAAACCAGATAATGTTATGTTTCGTTTTTGCAATTAGTCGTAAGAACAAAGGGGAAACCACAACTTGCAGCATTGAACTCCGAGTTCTTCTAGTTCCAAGCACAAAGTGCAAACACATTTACACGCACACTCACCTGTTTTGCGGGATCTACAAGCACAAGATCAGGATCTGTTAGATTTCTTGGAGGGTTCCAACCTAAAACCAATTGGCAATAGGTGGAATAACCTCTAGAATTTATTAACCAGGCTTGGGTGGCCTAGATAGGCTGGGATTTAACACTCCCCTCACGTGCAGCCCGGATGCACGTGGAGGTACGAATTAAGGAGATCGGAAGATTTGACTTGGGCGACAGAGATTTGAATTTTGACCACATCTGAGGTGAGGCCACCCAAGACCTAACTCTGATACCATGTTAGATTTCTAGGAGGGTTCCAACCTAAAACTAATTGGCAATAGGTCGAGTAGCCTTTAGAATTTATTAACCAGTTTTGGGTGGCCTAGATAGGCGACGTGGGATTTAACAGTAATCCAAATCACATTTCCCCATTCATCTACCCAATCCCCTGATCCGTTACTTTCAGTATTTTGATAAACAAAATTTTTGTGTGTGTGTGTGTGTTCATTCACATCCCAAACCGAAGATTGATTCAACATTCTCAAAATTCTAAATCTTAGTAATTGCTAACCTTGGGTATCTCAAATGAGTCAAGAATGGCAAGAAGATCGTCAACTAGGTCCCTGAAAGTAGCCTTCTCTGGCTCAGGAGGCTGATCAGAGAGCCCGTATCCCCTGTAGTCAGGCGCAATTGCTCGAAACCCTGCACCGGCCACCGTCACCATCTGATGCCGCCACGAGTACCATATCTCCGGAAACCCATGTAAGAAAACCACCGCCGGACCTGAATACATATACTTACAACCATATAATCACCATAATCATACTATGTAGCCCCATATATAATACTTAGTACAACTGTTGTACGTGTTCCGATCTCTGCAACATGAAGCTTGAGCCCTCTAACATCAACATACTTGTGTTGGATGTTCTCCATTTCTCTCTGCGATGAGAGATGTTTGAGAAAGAGAAATTTAAGACTTGCAGTTTTTAAGGATGAGAAGATTTTAATGTGGGATTGGTGCACTTCTAGTGATCGAATAGTGTATCATGTTGACCCTCATCAAAAATGAGGTGGACCTGGCACCTGCCCCTTCAGAAAAAATTATTTCGTAGCAGCTTGAACACCGTCACGTGGTGTCCATCATCTTTATCACCACAATTAACGTGGAGCTTGAGGCGCCTCAATGGATGAATTTCACACAAATGTGTAGTGGAAAGAGGTTGGGCACCACGTAGCGGTGCCCGGGGTACTGGATAATCTCTCGCCTTCTTTCTAATATTGACACATAACCAAAAGGAGTATAAGTTACTACCGGATGTGGTTTCCGCCGCTCATTGTGAGCCTCACCGCGGTTTGTTTCGATAGTATGAACTATTCATTTAATAGGCCCACAGAGTAGTGTATTAACGCAAATAATCAGTTTGATCGGACATCGATAAGTATATCAAAAATCAAATTTTGGTTTACAAAATAGACAGTCATGGTCATTTTAACTTAAAAACTATTGACAGAATCCAGACCGTCCATTTTTTAGATCAAAATTCAATTTTTGATATGTATATCACTGTTCGATTAAACTGATTTTGTGTGAATACACTATTCTATGTGACCTACAAGATGAACGGTTCAAATTATCAGAACAAACGCATGGTAGGACCCAAATGGCGGTGACAGAAACCGTTAGTTTTGTGTCAATTTTTTTTTTTTTTGGTAGAGTATAAGTTTGTTTCAACTGAAGGAATTTAAAAAGTAAAAAATTATTACCCAACCTAATTTTTTCTAAATAAAAACAAATATAATAAAAAAAGTCTGTCTGTTATGGATTGTTTTTGTCTTGCATAATATTTTTTAAGATTTTGACCATAATTGTTACTGCTTTTTAGAGACGAATCAATAATTTGGAAAAATTTGTCTCAAGACTTATGAAACAAAAAAAAAAAAAAAAATTAAATAAGGACGAGAGAATAATCCGAATGAATTATTTAGGCCAAAACAGCCCTGAGTGTCCTTTTACCGTCTTGGCCTCCCATTGGACTCCAACCATTTCCTCAAACCCACACCCCACCAGAACATCACCATCACCAACCATCAAAACCAGTTTCTCTCCCTTTGAGGGAATGACAAAAAATTCATTAAGAAGTGAAAAAACTAAATCAACAGTTTAAACTTTAAAGGATAGATAACAAGAAAACCAACGGTTACTTTCCCCAAATGAATGTAATTGGCATAAAAAAAATTCTATTTCTTTTTATCATTTTTTGTTATCAATATCAATGCCAATATCACTTATTCTTCCTCAAGCACAAATTTACATCATTTTTTTCCAGATAAATTAAGGTAAGCTTGTAACTGCACAATTGAGAAAAAACTACACAAGCCCTCTGTGCCAGCAAAAGTTCTCCTTGGAGTTTCTGTAAACCAAAAACTGCAGAATTCTTCAATTGTACAGTCCAGAAACATAGCACAAAATCCCTTTGCTTTGAAATCAATAAGTATTAGGTCAGAAAGAACCCCGAAAAGCAGTTAGTACTTATTTCTGCACTAGTTGCTCAACATCTCCAAGCTCCACTCGACTCCCCTCCCACACCTGTTCACTCTGAAACAACTCCTCTATTTGCTCCAAAGATTTCCCTTTTGTTTCCGGAACACACGCGTAAACAAACGCAACAGAAATGGCCGAAACTGCTGAGAATATGAAGAATGTTCGGCTCATTGATATCGCACGGGCAACAGAGAGAAAAGACATAGCGATCAAACCGCTACAAACCCTATTCCCTACGGCTCCAAGCGCTGCTGCTTGAGCACGGAGCCTCAATGGAAAGATTTCCGATGTCAAAACCCAACAAATCGGACCAATGCCAACAGAAAAGAAAGCGACGTTTGCACAAATTGACAACACTGCCAAATCGATCCCAAAAGGCCCCCCCTTCAGAAAAGATAGAGTAATCCCCAAAGTAAACAAACAGATTGTCATGCCAATTGTGCTCACATATAGAAGTGGCTTCCTTCCAAGTTTGTCTATGAGAATAATAGCAACCAGTATGAATACTGTCTTTGTGATTCCCACAGCAACAGTTGCTCCAAGAAGCTTTGAGTTACCGTGAAGGCCGGCCTCCTTTAAGATTGTAGGGCTGTAATAGACAACGGCATCAATTCCCGTAACCTGCTGGAAACACTGGATTCCAATACCTGTGACCAGCATCCGGCGAAGTGCAGGAGAAGGGCTCAAAAATTCACGCCACACGGCCTTCTCCTCGTACTTTTCACCATTAGAGGTTCCGGCGGCTAATTGTATTTCTGCAAGTCTCTCCTCCACCTCCACATCATTGTCGTTTGTTTTCGATAGAACGGTTTTGGCTTCTTCCACTCTATTTTGCGTCACCAACCACCTTGGTGACTCAGGGATTACGCACAGAGCAAATCCGATAAAGACTGAGGGAAGAATTCCCACAGCAAGCATTATCCTCCAACTTGTGTGAGATGGAAGACCTGAAAATGCGTAGTTTGAGACATAACCAAGTAGGATCCCTATGTTTATGAAAATCTCCGGGAATGCAGTGAGTGAGCCTCTGGAAATGGTGGGTGATATCTCGGCTATATAGACAGGAGCAACTGTGAGTCCAAACCCAATTGCAACCCCAGCTAAGAGTCTTCCCACCATCAGGATTTCGAAAGAAGGAGCGAGAGTCATTATAACTCCCCCAGTTTGGAAAATAATGGCAGCTAATCCCATCGTCCATTTTCTACCGATGGCATCTGCTGTTCTTCCACCTGCTAAACTACCGACAAGAGAGACTATGCTTAAACAACCAACAAGTACTTCTTCTTGCACCTCTGTTATCTTTAGGTCTTCGTGAATAAATAGGATTGCTCCACTCATAACACCCACATCTGCAATTGAAACACCAAACAGATACTGTAATTCCAAGTTTCCTTTTACTAACTGCTCCAATCAGGAATTACATTACACATTTATCAAGCCACTTCTGAATTGTCCGATAAATGTTATGAGAGAAGTTTTGTATCGAGGACATCAACTAACCAGGAGAAAATAACCACCTAAAATGCTGATAAAAAAAAAATAACCACCTAAAATAAATCGGGTACAGCAAGAAAAATCATATTAGCAGCACACGGACTTAAGTTACATAGTTTACCATTGTCACAGATCCTGGCGTGATAAAAAGTCACTACCTCTGCGTACGAGTCATTTACATGTTCTCTACCTCAAGGAGGAAGTATGCTTTTCTACCACTTCAATGTCCAACCACAGAAACGTGCAAAAAACAGAAATTTGTAGATCACATAGGAACCAATAGGCTAGTAATCCAATCAAATCAGTTATGAATTGTGATCATGAGCTGTTCTACTACCCAAAAAAAAAAACGGCTTCTTCTTTCGGTTTTCACGAAAGATGGCATCATTACAGTAACCGAAGTGAGCCCAAAAATGTAAGCCCAAGTGTAAACCCTAAGAGAGTCTCCCGAAGTCCCAGGGACTTCGGGAGACTCTCTTAGGGTTTCAGGTACCAAACCTCCCAAGTGCTATCAACCCAAAATGGCCAGTACATATAGCGCACTTTAATTTGTCACCAGCTAGTGGATGGTGGGATAGGTTCCAAGATAAGTCGAGATACGTGTAAACTAACTCAAACACCCGAGTTAGAGTTATCAAACACAACAAACAAAGCAATACCCTTTTTGATTCATGAAGTTTTAGATTCAGCCAAACAAGACATAAAACACAACAAAGGTACAGACCACAGACCATAAGCCTTATTTAAGGAAAAATGAGGCCATAACACTGACTACTCACATTTCAAGGATCAGCTAAATGCATTCAAAACCACCGAAGGTGGTAGCCTAGATGGCAAGGGTGAATGGGCTTAAGTGCTTCTCCCTCCCCGTACACGATCCGACAAGGTTTGAGTCCCGCCAATTGCAGGACTAGCGTGGAGGGTCCTTTGTCCATCTAGTACCCGGGTGATGCTGTGGTGACGGCCTGTCCTTTCGGATAATAGCTATGGCTCGATCCGAACATTCCACAGCGGCTCGGGAGGCCATATGGTCACACCCAACGGGGGTTGCTATGCCGGTTGCCCCCTCACACCTTTTTTGCAGTTCAAAAAAAAAAAAGCTTAACTACATTCAATGTTTTCACGAGAGATAGCATGGCATCCCTATAGTAACCGAAGCGAGCCAAAAAAAGTGAGCCCCAAGGGTTGGCCAACTTTGTGGTTAAGACCTGGGAGTTTGGGAGACCCTGCTAAGATCTCAGGTACAAACCTCCGGTTGCTATCAACTCTTGGGTCAGTACATACGGGACACTTTAATTGGGCCATGCTCCAGGAATTGGTCCATGATTAATCCCTGACCCGAGCACTGAGTTATCAAAAAAGAATGTAGACCTAAAAACCCAGGGGATCTTAACTGTCCCTTCCTCTCTATCAATCAACGATTTAAAAGCAAAGTTTGTGAATTTCCCTACAAATTAAGCAATGCCCTTTTTGATTCATGAAGTATGAGATTCAGCCAAACAAGCATAAAGAGAAAACATAAAAAGGGCATAAACCATAAGCCTAAATTAGATTTAAAAAAGGTGAGGTCAAAGAGTTGAAAGAGAGAGACTCACCATAGCCAAGGAGGACAGAATTGAGAGACGCAAAAATTGCACAAGCAAATACATATTGCCTAGTAGTTCTTCTCCTTTCCTCCTGCTGCTGCTGCTGCTGGTGTGAAGCATCATCTAAACCTCCATCATCTGCGAGCTGAGAGTCCATCCTCCTGTACTTGTTTTTAATTCCCAAATGAATTCCAGACAAACCCATCTGTCCAATCCCATTTTCTTGATTACCCACTAACCCCATTTCCCCTTTCTCTGATCGTATCCAAATGAAATGAAGAGAAATACAACAGACCCAGAAATTTGTATAGGGTTTTAGACCCTTAAAACTCTGTGGAAAACCCAGGAAAGAGTCGGGTTTGATTCAGATCTGAGAACAGTAAACAAAGACTTTGAAAAACTAGTTGGCCCCTTTTTATTCATATAAGCAACCGAGGGATATTGGTACTAATAAACAATTAACGGTTACTTTACGCGGTATTGACCTCGCACTTTTCCTCAGCTCAAGTGGAGTTTTCTGATTTGATAAAAACATAAAATAAAAATAAAAAATGGAGTTATTCTGAAATATCAACGAACAAAATAAGATTAAACAACACTCCGTTAGTGTCGGAGGGAGTCGTCTGGTCCCCAAAATTTTAGTAATACATTATGTGCCTCGTGTACCAAATTCCAATGCATACATAGTTGAATGTATATGTTCTATATACGTAATAACTTAGCTCAGCTTTTTAGTCTTATACATTAATTTACTAGTGAATTGCCCGTGTGCACTATCTAATGGGGAGCGGGGTGCCCCTGTAATCACTACACCTTGTAATGAGTAAATTTCAGGTGTCCAAAATATTTTGGACGTCCCGAATCTTAATATTACTGTTCGTGCAAACAATTTATTTAAGATCCGGATCGTCCAAAACAAGAATGGCGGCGAGATTCTCACTCCACGTCTGTAATGAGTTTCTCTTCTCTCCTATTAACCTCTTCGCCAATGAAACTCCCCTATGTTTGTCAGGTAAAATTATGTCTATTGAGAAAATTCACATCTAGCACTAAGCGACCCAATGCGTATGTGGGGGAGTATGTGTGTGAAAACGTGTTTTTGACTATTTCGTGTTCATCCAAGCATCTTTGAGTATTTCAAACTCGTCAAATTCGCGATAACGAGAATTAAGAATCACATAGCTGATAATGTGACTGAGGTATCGAATGATAGAGGTGAGATCCATGGTAGAAATCTATTCCTGCAGTTGGAAGGCAACATTGAAAACTTTTTATGCACAGTCCAATGGTTCCATGTTATCCATTAACATTAACGTAGGCCTAATTAAAGTAACATTTCGTATGAATTACTACAAGAGTCAAAAGCATTTAAAAAACAAAAGGGCGTGTTGGGTTTTGGCGAGACTTGGGTCCCCGGAGTGACCCAAGTCACTATACGTCGTAGTGATCTCAATTGTGAACCCTATATATTTTATAATACGTAGGATTGGAGCAGTTCATTTTTTCAGAAATATTGAACACATTATATATTTGTATAAAAAATTATGATCATTGGGTCTTAGAGCAACCCCAACAATAACTCCTCAAAAAAGTTTGTGAACAGTGCATATATCTATTATAACTTGACACTTTTTCTATCAACACTCCAACAACACTCCCTATTTTTAATAAATTATAATATATAGGGGAAAAGTAAGAGAGAGAATAAAAAAAAAACAGCCAAAGAGGTGGGGGGGGGAAAGAGAAAGAAAAAAAAAAAGGGTAGGGAGTGAATAGTGCCTCCCTAAATGGGGGGGTTTTTAGGGAGGCACTATTCATTTTTGTATTTTAGGGAGGGGTTTAGGGAGTTTGTTGGACCCTAATATTGGGGTTTGGCTCCCTAAAATAGGGATGAGAGCCAATTTAGGGAGTTTGTTGGGCTTGCTCTTATAGTTTATTGTTGATTGTCTAAATGATATTTGACCATCCATTTTCGTAAAATAAATGGTATCTGACCATATGGCCAAATTTGATTTTTACATGAATGATCTACTCAATATTCTTGACAAATTGATCGGTTCCGATCCCAAATACAAATTATAGATGACAACAATTAAAGTCATTATGAGGTGTAGTGACTTGAGTCACTATGGGGATCCCAAATTCGGGTTTGACCATGCTTTTTGATGTGAGTTGGTTAAAATTTGAGATGGAAAATCAATTTCGGAATGATCACGGAAAGATGTCGCAATTTTAGAGGTCAACTTCATGGTAACTTTTTTCTTTAAAGGAGTTAGAAAAGAATTTTGTGATATTTCTTGTTCTATATCTAAGACCTGGGAACTATGGGCAAAGCTGAAAAGTCAGCTTCTTCTGAGTTCTAATGGGAAACGGGGTGGGTGCTATGCACCGTGCTGTGCACCCCTCGGCCATCTAATTATATTTTGGATGGTGTGGATATATTTTGATTTTTTACCGATAAAAGTAAATCAAATTAAATTAAAACTGCCAAATGTATCCAGGCCGTCCAAGACATGATCGGATGGCCGAGGGGTGCACAACACGGTGCATAGTACCTAAGTGCACAACACCCACCCAAGTCCGTTTTAATGTTAGTTCAAAACATTCAATTGTATTTATCACAAAAAAAGCCATGAAAAAGTGAGATATTCAATTATCATAAAGTATTTGCTTTTTTGTATGGCTTTGAAGAATATTCAATTTGAATTTAACCAAATGAAAGTGAGGCCATCGTATGATTTACTCTTTCTTTGGAATTCCTTTTCCTTTATTTATTTATTTAATCCTACTCCATTATACAAACGTAGTGGATGAAACATCACCACACCAACGCTCCGTTTGGATGCCGGAGATGATTTGGGTGGATTTGTAATAAGGACGGATTAGAGGGTGAATTTGTAATGAGGGTGACCCCACCTCCTAAGAAGGGTGGATTTATATGTAAGGTGTTTGGATGGTATTTTGAGAAGGGGGATTTGGAGGGTGGATTTGGTAGGAGAAGAGGGTAAATGACTTAATTGCCCCCAGTTTGTTATTTTAATGAACAAAATAAATTAATTTTATTATTATTAGAATAAGTATATAATAATTACAATAAATACACAAT
>JAXBDA010005995.1:0-22260 GCA_036023075.1 Gaultheria prostrata | reverse complement strand
AAGGAGACGGTTATTTCGGAGCCGAGGGTTTTCCGGCAGACCAGGCTCAGGAGGAGTCGTGGAATCCAGAGTTGAACCTTAATCTGTAGAACCCACCCCTTTATTTTTAAGGTTGGATCTGTAATATTAATTTCTCAAACCGTCCTAAGTATTTTGTAATGGGTTGCACTTCACGTTTTCCAACGTGTACTCTGATGGAAACTCTTTTTATTAAATTAATCCTAATTAGTTATCTTAATTAATGCTCCCGAAAATTCGGGTCATTACAGTTACTTTTTGAAATCCAATTCATTCATTGCCAATTGATTTTGAGCTGGATGCTTCAACAAGTAACATGGCAGTAACTGAGGATAAAGCGGTTCTTGATGCGCAAAACGGGACATTGTGAGCTTCCGCTGGAAGTAGACTGCCTTTAAAATTTTAGACAACAGTTTTCTGAGGCGACATATTCTTCCTAATTGCTATTGCATGTGCAATTAGTGGCTCGACTGACCACCTTTTTGTCATTACGAGGGGCTAGACAGCCATAGGTGATGATTTTACCTTAGTATTCAATGGCTGTTTCTAAGATGCGCGGATGACCTTTCACAGTAAGAAGGACGGTAAGGGTTGGGAAGAAGAGGAAAAGCCGTCACTTTGAGCTCGACATTTTTGTTTATATTGGAGGTTGGATTCTTTATTATATTGTAGTGGGATATCTGGAACGTAAATCTGACCTTCTGAGCATATTTTGGGTTTTATACTCTTTTCATGCATGCGGTGAACAAATCATTTTGGGCATGGGCTTTTTGTTCTTTTTACATGGCTTTTGCCTTACAAGGAGTGTCGACTTACAATAAATTATCGGTAGCGTATGATGTCTCAAGCTATAGGCTCTTAAAATAAATCAGCGATACTTTTCTCCACTGTTAGCATAGCTTTTCTTTCTAAGATTCTGATGTGACTATTTCTGGGCATCTATCACCTTTAATGAGTTGAAGGTAACTAAATCAAAGTTACTTGTTACTTGTAAATGTATAACGTTAGTTCCTTTTTGCTTAAATAGCTGGAGGGTGGTGGTGTTGCCAGTGGGGGTCTTTGCGAATTGATACCATGCACCGCAACGACAACAGATGTTGTTGGAGTTGATGGGATTTTCATGGAGGTATGTAAACAGTTTCTGCTCCAATTTAAGATTTTTGTGTCCGTTTCTCTCTTGTGAGTTCACTGTCTGAGTACTTGCCCTAGAACGGCAAGTTCTTGTACCAGGAGCTGCAGTTTCATAAATGGAAGCAAAACAAGGGGCTCCTCAAACACACATCTCCACTTGTGATCTGATACAACAAAAAAGATAGAAAAATGAGTGTTGGAGCTTGAATAATATAGATTGGCAAAATCTCTGTGCTTTCTTCAACCGTTTTGTTGATATTGGGTATCTTCCTCTCAGTTGACAAGCAACATTTTCTCCTAGGTGTGAGAAACCAGGGTACATGATTCCTTGTAAGACCTCTGATTGGTTTTTCTCTTTTTCAATAACTGATATTACTGACTGACAGAACATTGTCTGATGTTGATGCTGAATGTCTGATTTGGTAGCCTACGCTTTTTCCATAGTTGGCATGTTTCATTTCTGTTTTTATGGTTTATAGAGTATATTCTTAGAAATTTTTAGAGCATGATCTGTGAAAATCTCTGTGCTTTCTGATTTTCTATTGTAGGGCCCTATCCCCTCATTATCTGCATGATCGACTTCTAGGAGCTTTCAAAATCTATGGACTCCCAACATTTTCATCAAGGCCCCTTTCCCCCTTGTAGTATTTGCATATGCAAGCTTCTAATTACTTATTCCTGCGTGGCTTAGGTGCATAAGGATCCTCTAAGGGCTCCAGTTGATGGTCCTACCCAATGGGTAAGCAATCAGGCTACTGCACGAATCATCTGGTCCATATACTGTGTTGGATAAATAATAGTCTAAAAAATGAAAGCATCGTCTGGTCATTGGAAGTATTTTCCAAATATATTTCTCCAAAAACATATGGTTTCCGTTTGCTCTTTCAGTCTTTCCTTAACTACAACATAATTCACAAAGGATGAAGTTTATCAAGGGTTGGCCATTGTATACATACATGAGTTTGCTTCCTGTTGAAGATCTCTATGTACACAGAATTGGCCTTCATTGTCTGGATGAGCAACCTATTTAACAATTTACGATTCTTATGTTGCCTTCAAGTTTGTAAACAGCCTCTGTGCCATTTGGAGGAACTGCTAGAAGAGTTTATCGCAATCGCTGTAAGTCGGTTAACCTGCCTGCAATGTGCTCTTTTTTTTGGAGGCACAAAATGATACTGTATTAATGTTAGAACTTGGAAAAATAAAGAGTAACAGGCTTACGAGATACAAGCATCTGCATTGATAAGATGAGCAGCATATAATGGGAGGTCACAAGCCATTAATTTATAGTTCCCCTCTATCATCTATCTCTTTCTATGCACATGTGTGGATAAGGGTGTGTGCACACATGGAAAAAAAAAAAAAGGGTTAGAAAGGGGAAGCAAAGCTTCAAAATTGATCTCACTCCATTCCATGATTAACTTGACTTTGAGGCTTCTCTCAAGGGCAATGCCAAAAAAAACAAGAGAAAGGAGTGGATAGAATATTGTCTCTTATTTTTTTGTTTTGTTTTGTTTTGTTTTGGTAAATAGATATTGTCTCTTGTTGATTAGTTTAGACTCTGTGAGGCGCCAACGATCCAATCAGTACCATGTGGGATGCAGCTTTGATGGACTTGGCGTGTCTCCTTTTACCTGTCATTTTTGAGAAACTCTTCACCGAAGGTGTTTAGTTAGAAAAAGGTATCATGAAGCTTATTTATTAGAAGCAAATCTACAATGGCTTGATAACGGCTCGGCTTGATTAGTAAATGAACCGAACTCAAGCTCTATAAAGTTTCATTCGGCTCAGCTTGTTTGCACCCATGGGCTCTACAAGATGTACAGTTCAAATTATTGAAATAAATACACAGTGGGGCCCACCAATAGGTGATCAATCTAAACCGGATGAAATACTGACAAGGAATCAATACATGGTTTGCACAATGTATTTATTACCTAAACGTAACTAAAGTTTTTAAGTATCGACTGTAGCACTGAGCACATGGTATTGTGCGAAGCACGAAGCATAACGCTAGTTTTTGATACATCTGTCTACGTACTAAGGATTGAAAAATTGTATGATTTCATCTACCAAAAGCAGAAAGATTGGAACACAGTAATACTCCCTCCGTCTCCAAATAAAAGCAGAGTATTTTATTTTGGATTGTCCTTTAATAATTGTGTATTTTGAAAAGTTAATTGGTAAAAAGTTGATGGATAAAAGTGGAAGATAATTTTGGAAAGTGAAGGTAAAAGTTAATATGAAAGTGTGAAGTGGAGGTAAAAAAATAATGTGAAATGGGTAATGATGATATTTTTCTAATAGTAGAATTTACGAAACACCACATTAAAAAGGGACAGAGGAAACACTTAAAAAGGGATGGAGGGAGTAGGTAGTAAATACACATTTTCACGAATCTTGTTGTTGATAGTATATAATTAGCAATATTTATGGAATACACATTAAATTTCTTTGAAGGCTCATAAACGTAATACTCCCTCTGTCACTTTTTAAGTGTGTTATTTGGGAATTCAAACTATTTTTCTCTCACATCAACTTTTATATCTATTTTCCATTACTTACCCTTATCAATATAATAATACCCACTAACTTTTTAAAAAGGAATCTACTTTTAAGGGCAAAATAGAAAATGTACCCACTAACTTTTCAAAACACATACTTATTAAGGGACATCCCAAAATGGAAATATACACACTATAAAAGGGACGGAGGGAGTACAAAACTTGGATACATCTAGGGATGAGCATTTTGTCCGATCCGTCCAAATCCAATCTGATCCCCGATTCGAATGGATCGGCAATATGGAGATCTGTTCGGAGATTGGGTAGGATATGGAGTTTTTTTTTTAAATGTTTGGAGATTGGATAGGGGGTGGAGATAGGCATGTCCCCGCCCCGAATCTGTCCCGAATCTGTTCCCCGATCCATCCCCGCCCCCGATCCGTCCCCAAATCCCCGAAACATAGGGGTCCATTCATGAGTTTTGAAACTTTAGGGTCTCAATAAATTTTCTCTAAACATATGGGTCTCAACCATAAAATAAATTAGGGTTTCATTTTGGCGTATACACTCCATTTCTCTTTCTTTCTCTCTCTCTCTCTCTATATATACTATTTCCGCCGCACAGTTAATCTTCTCCATCTCTCTCACTCAAACCCCTTCCATGCTCAATCTCTCTCTCGAGTCTCGCTTCACGACAGAGACAAGGTAATCTCTCTCTCTCTCTTTTCTAGTTCTCTCTCACTCTGAATTTTTTAAGGAGTGATAGATGAGCCCATTGTTTTGATCCCCGAATCTCCGTGGGGATCTCTGTTCTCCATTTGGAGTGGGGATGGAGGATGAAAACGAAACCCCGTTGGGGATTGGGGCGGGGATGGAGGTGGAGAAGGGGTTGGGAATTTGGAGGTGGATATAGTACTATCTGCCCCGATCTGCCTCCATGCTCATCCCTAGATACATCTTACCTGTTACGATGCCCTCTTCTATAGGTTTATACCACAAATATGAACGCTACATAGAAAAACTACAAAAATGAATCAGCTGGTGAGCACGATATTATACACCTATTTTACTACAATGAACAATCAACAACATTGAATCGAATCTGCGCCGTTAACCTTTTGTCTTGCTATTTTCCGGAAATCAACAGAAGTGAAGAAATTCAAACTTTCAACTTCTGAAATCCCACTGCTGGAGTTGCAAACAATTTTGGTCCCCAAGTCTAGGGTAGTTTTTCCAGTTTCATACCCTTGATCAATGTGGTTCACCAAGTCCCATCAGGATTGCAGACATCAAATTCCATGCCAACGCTTTCATAGCGGTGAAACCAGAGATTTCAATTCCAGCTTTTCATGTCGTCTAGTAAGCTCAATCCCCGTTTCCGGGAATACCACTTAAGCTGAGTCTTTGACACTTTTCAAGAATTGGGATGCTATATAGCTCCGCAAACTTTTCCCTATTCACCCTACAAGTGGATCGAACCAAAGTATTTTAGTGAAAGATCAGACCCTTTTGGATCAATCCAACTCTAGGGTGGATCGATCCAACTTGAGTACGTGGGATTTTTGGGCTAAGTGGATCGATCCACTTGTTTATGTGGATCGATCCAAAGGCATCCAGATTACTTTTTGAGCTACCTTTTTGGATATTTTGTGAGAGAGAAGTGTGTGTATATATATTTATCTCTCTCCTCTCTCTCGAAGACCTTCACTTTTACTTTTAGTCTAAATTGCTCTCTCCTCCATTGTTGGTGGGGTGTGAAGCTTCATTTCCTTCAACAACCTTAGTAAGTTTAGTTTGTCTTTCATTTTCTCGTGTTTGAATTGTTCTTGTAATCAACGGATCTACGTATAAATCTAGTTTGTTTCCATTTTCTTCGGTTAAATCTTGTTCTTCAATCTCTAGTCATTTCCTTTGCAATTTCATGTTAGTAGCTGATGTTAGTAGATTTCTTAAGGGTTAATGTTGTCGGCAAACTTAGGATTAGCATTAAAAATTAATTTTTGTTTGTCATGTTCTTTATTTCCTTTATAAAAATAGTCATGTTTTCCGTAGTCATGATCAAGTAGTTTACGTAGGCTCGGTCATAAGGTGATTAGCACCCCGTGACTTAGGTTGATTCGCTCTCCACGCCACATTGCACACATTTCTTATTTAGTAAAGTTACGAGTTCATCTTTATGTACCAAAACTTAGGGTTGTTAATCTCATTGATCCCACATAGACAAGAACTATGCTCCTTGCCACGTGGGATGCTTTGGGCGATGTTTTTTGGTTTGAAGTAAGGCTGCACAATAGGAAGACCAAGAGGAGTTGTCCATTGCACAGGTTGGTTTTGTGAAGCAATAACCTGTAGAATTTAGTAATTAAGATTCCATCGAGAAAATAGGAGCTTTTTAAATAAAAAAAATTTATACGAATCACATGAATGAAACACAAGCACACTTTTGCACAATCACCAAGCCAACCCATTATGCCACGTGCAGCATCAAATAGCTCCTCAAGGGCGGCCATCGTCACCTAGTTAAAATTGGAGTATCGAAGAAAACAACAGTAGTGTAGCATATTATTACTTGATCGACAAGAAGTTTGTTGTAATTTCTTGCTATTGTACATCATCGGCAGAAAACTTAAGGTTTAAATTCAACAAACACTGTTTTTTATATAAAGAAATGCTTAGTTGCAATGAAATAAGATACTCCCTCCGTCCCCTTTTAAATGATCCATACGGGAATACGTGCAATTTCAAACCCTTAAAAAACATATTTCTCAATATAATTTTTTGATTTTTTTATACCAAATTAAAGTGCTCATTGAGTACTTTAATTTGGTGTAAAAAAAAATTAAAAACGTTCTACGGAAGTGCCTTTTTTAACGTCCACAAAAATACACATTTCCCAAGCATTTAAAAAGGGACGGAGGGAGTACTGAGAAATCGGGTCTTGAACAAGTTCATTGATCTAACTATTCTAACAATATTAACTTTGCTGAGCAAATATAAAGTGGTCCCGCAAACAGAGGACACAATTTTTGGAGGAGAGACTAAGCATTTCAGGTCTGCATCCATCACAGGTTTTTTTTCCCCAAGTCACATAGTGCGGGTACAAGAGCGAAGGCTAAAACATTTTTTGATAGCATTCCATAGGTAAATTCGTAACACCTAGGATCCTATTGGGATATCGTTGACATAGTCACTACGCACTAGATCAGTTTTCGTAAATTGTTATTCCAAATAGCATTTGATGCCACAAAACAATGACACAAATTCAGGGACGGGGAATTTTTCTTCAAGTTACGCAGTGCTATGGACTCGTGTCTGAAGCCGTCCGATGCACGTGAACTCTACATGATCCACTTGGAACCAACAGAAACATGATGCATGTGGAACCTACATGCATGGACGGTTATATGCACGGGACGGTTATATGGACGAATTATGTTCATATAGTTAACTCTTCCTGAATCTACCACCATTGTGCTCCCAAAATTCACATACTTTCCGATAGCCTCTGTATAAATGTCTAATAGAGGTGTGACCTATAAAAGTGAATCAGTAGACTGAAATGAGATGCAAAAATAATCATTTTTTTCCTCTTTTATTGCACTGAATGCCAAAAATGGAATGGGAACATCAACATTGCACATTATTTTTACGGCCAGCTCTAATACAATACCGCATCCCCAACAAATCTCCTCTCCCACCCTCGCAACTTGCCGAGTGCCCGTTCGAGTTAACCATCATTCACATAAAAAACCTTGTTTCAGTCAACTTTGTAATATTTCTTCCCCAGCCCCAAGTATCACCTTTTTATCTGCACATATATATCGAGCCAGGAACCCTTTCTCGCGGTATACACATTATGTGACCTTGATGACTCCATCAAAGGCAGCAAAAGCTTTTGAGCTTTAAATGTCACGCCACAAATCCATCGGCCTGGGGACATTGGTAGCAGGGGGTTTGTTCTGATACCCTTTGTCTACTTTATCATAACAGAGGTATTCAACGTTGACGAAGGCTTCCGACATAAACAATCCGGTAAAGGGTTCACATAAAATGCTTCTTCTGAACGAAACCTATCCGTGCCCCTTGTTCCTGAAATGGGCCCTTTTCTCTTTCTTGGGGATCCTTGCCTGTGCAACCATCAAAAATGAAACAAGAAACATAAGTTGAGTAATAATGTCATCAAGTGTTTTATCATATTAGTCTAAAGTTGGAGCAACTCCAGACGATATCTGTTTGGTTAATGTCTAACGGAACGTGTTGGCCACGATTCTCATATTCGTATCCACGTGGCGAGTGTCTGAAACGAGTACATCATATACTTATAAAAGTCCCTGTAACGTACTATTGAAGTACTCATATCGTGCAGGTAACACCCAGTTATGTAGTGGAACAGGATCGGCCCCATGGGAAAACATACCGATATCGGTAATACAACATATGTTGGCTGCATGGAGAACACCATCAGCCGTAACATGTGTAAATAACCATAGGAGAGGTCGAAAATCCAACATTCAGAACCTTACACCACCGTATTGTTCCCTCTCACAGGTTCCTGAATAGTTGCATTTGCTTATTAAAGCAAGTGGGTGCAAACTTAGCATGAAGCAAGCATAGGGTTAGGTCAAATTGCACAAATTTTTTTTGATCGGCAGGTCAAATTACACTGCAACTCCCACAACAACAAAATGAGAGAGAGAGAGAGAGAGAGAGAGAGAGATTTTAGCACAAGAGGTAATGTAGAGAGATTTTTTAGCACAAGAGGTAATGTGATGCAAGAGGGACTGAACTCCACTTCCTAGGAACTCTTTAAAAGGATAGCCCTTAACGCAAGAGGCATGGAGAATGTATTACCATTCTCCCCAACTATGAACAATGGGAGGGTAAGAAAATACACTATCGTTCTATGTACATAAGTACCATAAAAATGATGGAAGACCCCGAAAATACGAGTCTTGTACGAAAAATTACCAACAAAATGAATCACCATGACTGGAGAGACTGTATGGTGCTGATAAAAGGTCCATGTCCATGAAATTAAAATAGATAGACCAAAACAATTTTGTCAAGGAATGACGATTTGGCTAATAACAAGAAGAACAGAAATGTTGAGCCACTTGTAATAGCCTAATAGCAATGTTGTGCCAAGTAGAGCAAAAATGCATAGTGTATCACAGTTGGAACATTGGTTTACTAATAGATCTTCAAATTCTCATACCGTCTTTTGTGGAGTTCAATAACGCGAGTGGAAAGCTTTCTGCCTTCCTTCAGGGTTCCCTGTTCTATTTTGTCAAAAAGGTAAACAAGGGCTTTCCTGAAGAATCCAGAAAATATAGAAAAACACTTTCAGAATTGTTGGGATAAGTAACAGCACATGAAAATCACTTTAACATGTATGTGCTGTGAAGGATCAGTTCCCTTGCCTGTCGGGGGAAATAGTTTTCCTATGTCCGAGGAAACGACGATGACCTTCAACTGCCCTTGCCATGTTCCCAGAGTACGAAGGAATGAATATATCACTCTCAACTGAGACAATGTAATCCAAAGCAGCCATTTGAGAAGAATGGTTGATAAAAGGCCCCAGCTCCTTCGCTGATGTAAGTTTTTCCTACGAAATGAGAAGTAGATACATATATAAGCTTCTGTGCTAGGCAGCAAACAACATGTATAACTTCATTAGGCCCGCCCACTCAAATACCATACCATAAACCAAAATATTTCACCATAAATCGATTAACCAAAAAGATTTCAGAGAGAGAGAGAGAGAGAGAGCTTTAACTTCAAACTGCCCCAGTTCAACTTAAGAACTGAGCTCCTCAAAGCTCAACTGGAAGCATTTCTCATCCTAATAAGTAATGTGGATCTTGTAATTCACCCTATTGACAAGGCACGCTCCCTTGTTTTTAATTTGAACAACTTCATCCTGTATTTAGCGGCACGTTCCCTTGTTTTTTACTCATCCATCTTAAAATGATAACATGATTTGAGGCTTTCAAACCTCCATGTTACTCAAGCCTGATCTACACTTGAGTTCAAAACCCAAGCAAAAGACAGGAAAAATTGAAAGCACATGCCAATCACTCATAGCGAAGCCCAACCCTAGACCAAAATTCTACTGCTTAGTTTTTGTCTCCATTCACATTATTTATCAGCTCGACAGGTTAGTCACTGAAGCAGTCTTCTACTCGGTGGGAGCGATAGCAATAAAGACGTAAGCACAGGATGATGTCACAGATAAATTTCAAAATGTCACAGAGCATCTCATGAAACTTGTTGGGCCTGTTTCTTTGAGGGATAAGAGAGGGGGAAAAGGAGGGAGGGGGATAAGGGAAGAATAGGAGAAGCAAGAAGGTGTTTGTAAGAGCTTATCCCCCTCCAAGGGTCTTAGCTAATCCTAGGGTGGGAGTGTTGTTAGCTTATCCGGGCACGTAGAAAGACCAAATTACCCCTCAAACCATTTTCTATTCTCAATGCAATGATTTAATGAGGGCAAAAAAGTAATTTCTCAAATTATCAACTCCTATCCCCCCACTCTTATCTACCCATATCAAGTTATCAACTACTACCCAAACCAAGTATAAGCTTATCTCCCTCCTTAACTAGTTCCCCCTTATAACATATCCACCTCTTATCCACCCTCTTTCCTTATCCTACAAAACCTTATCCGTCCAACAAACGGGCCGTTACAATCATGGCACTTGTCTCCATTTCCCATTTCTCCCCTTATCAAAAAGCTTTAGTTGAAGTTCACATACCCAAATACACAATGCAAAGAAAAAAGAAGAGCCCCACGACCGATTATTCAAGATTTACGGAAGGGTATGGCAAGTTTGTTGCTAGTTACCACCGTAGTAATCATGCTTTGACTGTTTTGCATTTCTTTCTTTGTCCTTTCGTTTTTGAGGTTTTTGTAATTTAAAAGGGGGACCATTTCTCAAGCTTTCATTATGTGTGGAACCCCACTCTCTGCATGGTAATAGATTCATCACCAATGCATAAAATGATTATCAAAGTGCATGCCTTGACAAACTACTTAGTCTTGTACCCAAACTAAACCTCCTAGACACCGATTATGGGTACTAAAAGGGCATACATTTTAATACCAGATCCACTACCATTGGTAAGTGGTCTACCATCCGCACATGGCAACACAGCAATGGCTGACTCATGGTTCTAATGCTGTATTCCCAACTACACACTGTCCATCATTAACAATGCGTTAAGATTTAATAAAATGAATTCAGACATGTACGAGACCCATATGTTCCTCCAAGTAGAAAGGATGTTGTTGGACTGTTAACTCATTTTTATAATCATACAGCAGTTTACTTCTCCAGTACAAAAATATTAAAAAAAAACACACCAAACAATTGGATGAGTCTAACGTACCTTGTCCATTAATAAAGGATATCGTGATTGCAGATCGGCCATACGAGAGTCACCCCCATATATCTCCCCAGCAGCAATATATATAGGGGTGTTTGAAGGGAAACCAAGAGCAGTGAGGAATATTCCAACCTCCTTCGGAGTCAAGGGGCAATATCCTTTGGCTCTCTGTTCCGTAGAATCGATATCCTTTACCTTCCAATACACAGTGTTCTCCCTAACAGTTCGAAGTGCAAGAACAACAAAAGTTAATGCCAGGCAGCAAATTCATTGATGGTCGTTCAGTGAAATAAGTCAACAAACCATCAACACGGACTACTTATTATCACAAACTATGCATAAATTTCCCACCTGATCAACTTTAGGTCATCAGCTTCTTCTGGGGATAAATCATGAGTGCATCCACTGAAGGCAAGCATGTCTTTTTCATATCGTAAATGCAAAGCAATATACGGACCATAAGACCTCATTCGATCCACCAACAACTACAAAATCAAAAGCGAAAATAAAAGTGCATTCGAAGCAGAATTTTAGCCATTTTTAAAGTCAAATTAGTTTAGAGATGTTACTTTTCCCATGGCTTCAATACGTGGTGAAAAACGGAGGGCTTCATAACAAGCACGACAGCGCAACTTCTGAATGTCAGGAGGGAGATTATTGTTCGCCAATCGAGAATCCGACTTAGCTGCTCGAATAACCTAGAAAGATGAGGAAGTTCAAAAATCCAGTTCAATCAGAGAATCGCACTAGAAATGAATACTCTGGTCAAAATACCTGATAATCTTCCCACAAGCTAGCTATACCATCCTGGTAATAATCAACACCAGACCAGCTTCTAAAGTGCTTAACTGCTTTAGCTGCAGTAGCCAGTTCCTTAGGAAGCTTTCTAATAACTTTTACATCATTCGCCAAGGAAGTAATAAAATGGTCCTCATCGAAAACATCCGAGAAATTACTGCAGTTTGAATGTGATATTAATAATATCACCAAGAATGCAATTTCAAATACAACAGCAAATATTTGAATCTGAAAAGTGTACCTAGTGTCCTGCCAAAATGAGCGTTTATCAAGTTCAGGAACTACAAGAGTAGCATTTAGGATATGGGCGACGGCAACCATGTCACATATCTGTAAGTTCAGAAACAAAATGTTCACCAGTTTTATGTCAATATGTAACAGTCGTACCAAAAAATATAAAGATACGATGAAATGTATATGGATGCCTGGCAACTTTACTTATGCATCACTTGTGCCATACAGGTAATTTTTTATCTCTAGGAAGTATAATAGACAATGGAAAGAGAGGGGGAAGGATTCATATTCTAAAGAATCTTTCCAATGCAACTGTAGAGAAAAATTAATTTGTGGAGGTCATTACAGTGCCAAAATAACAAGACAATGTGTGGAGTCGCATGTATACTCGGATGAAATGCAACTAGTTAAAAAAATGTCAGTCTAGCCAACTTAATCAAATTTCACGATTACCTAAATTCCATAAACTTGCTCGGTGGATTTGGTGCGTAACAAGATCAAATACCATAGAATCCAAAACCCAAGGGTCTAATTGCATTTGACTGTAAAATTCTAAGTAGGAGGAAACAAGCGTCACCTTAGATTTCGGAATCAACAACTAGGCATGCACCTATTCCATAGTAATATGCCCGAACTCATAAAAATCGTGCAGGGTTTTGTTTGAGATGAAATTGCAAATCCTAAACCTCCAGAGTTCATCTTAGAGAAGTACCAGGAAAGAGCAACCTGAAGTTCTTCAAACCTTAGTCGGCTCTTTGACTGTAGCCACTAGGAAGCAAGGCACAAGACGCAGACGCTAGGATACAGACTCTAGGTGCAACTGCTTCTTTGGTCTAGTCTTCTCTCTAGGTTTATAGCAAGCTCGAAACTCGGGTTTCCCCTTCATTCAATTCAGGGCAAGTCACCAACAAGGGAGGCATATGAAAAGACATTAAGACGAAGATGTTGCAGCTGCGCCTTTGTCTTTCCGTTTGTATCACTTTGGAATGCCTTCTAGCTAATAGTATCTGTCCCTCTCTGTTCTAATGTTTATAAAGGAAAAACACATTTTCCTCATGAGATAATTTTTTCCACCCCTCCATTCCATGGCTGAGAGGGAACTAGTCCACAAGCTCCCTGTTGTACAATCATGAGTTTACATCACCGAACTGTCTTTCGTCTTCTAAAAGAAAAATCCCTAATGACGCATTTGGACTGAATTACACAAAAGATTGTTAACTATGCAGCTATAATCTGGTGAGTATTGGTAAAAGCATACCGACTTCCAAAACTTAAACCTAATATCAGGTTATGACTGTGGTTATACCGCTTTCTCAGGTTGACCATTTCTACCTCAACTTACAAGTTATAACTTATAAGCAATCCAGCACAGAAATAAGAAAAAACATTTAACTATTATCGGGTTGGCAGAGGGGGCTTAAAAATGGGCTCGGTAAAGAATTCACATACACACACAACTCCATATAGACAGAGAGAGTGAGAGAATGCTGACCCCAGCTCGCATCTGATTTAGCCCACCATTCGTATGAACAAGAAGGTAACCTCGAGACTCTCCGGTACCTGATGAAACCGCAGTGGAACTAATGAACAAACAAAAGTACAACGAAATAAAATATGATTTCATAACCAATTAGCCACAAGGTCCTCACTTGTGTAGGTTGAACTTGGCTCAACACAGGGCACAAAGTCTTGCTTTTGCGGTTGCTTCCATAACTTGTCTATGTCCAAATTCCAGCTTGCACCATCCAACTGTCCAAGTCTAAAGGAGTGAAAAGACGGAACACGCATGACTATTTTCTACCGATATGCATGCACTTTCTACGCTCTGGTACATGATTTGCACAAACAATGAACTCATCCATCCCACACATATACCAGAACTAAAAAGACGTTCTTCTCGATGAGCACAAGGAAAACTAAAGAGACCATTTGATTGGCGGGGTAAAATTGGAATCTGATTAGACATCCCATGGGTGAACAATTCCGGCATTTGAATGCAACAATAGGTAGAGGGTTTCATTAGACAGTTTTTTTTATTTAATCACCTTGTTCACTAGACAGCTAATCCTACCAAACAACAGATATCTATACAAAACACTGAAAGACGTGGTATTACTAACTCAAACAAGAACACCTAAATTGCTTAAACGGATAAATAACGGCATATAAGGAGTTCAAAAAAAGAAAAGAAAAGAATTGACATATATGCTGAAGGAAGCAGAAAAAAACCTTGCGAGGGAGAGGAGCTCTTGACAAATGGGGCGGCGCCACTTCTACCATCCAATTTCGCTCTCCTCCCAATCCAATTTCTTGTTGCTGCGAAAGAAATTTAGCATGAAAAAGAAATAAAATTCAACTTAAAGGAAACTAAAACCTACAAACACAATTAATCCCTAGATAAAAATCCCAAATTACAGTAACCCTTCATTTATTGAGGAAAAAAAAATATTTTTTCGTATCTTGGCAAATTTCGAAAATTGAATACAAAGAGAGTTGAGTAGATTCGAAGATTAAATCCGTAATGAAAGTTACCCACCGTTTCTTGGGAAAAAGATTGATCTTTATTGCGTTAGATTGACAAAATTCGAAAATTACCCTCCATTTCTTGGGAAAAAGATTGATCTTTACTTATCGAAAAAAAAAAAAAAAGATTGATCTTTATTGCGTAAATTGACAAAATTTGAAAATTTGCATCGATGCATCAGTTGGACGTTGTTAAACCCTAGAAAGAAATAGAAATCAGTTGAGAGAGAGAGAGAGAGACCATGGGGAGCTTGTAGGAGTCGGGTAAGTTGGGCACTTGGGAGGAAGGGAATAGGCGTACATGGCCGAATAGCAGAGCCAGTAGTGCTATTGATCCTATGGCGCACGATAGAAACCTCCTCACTACTCCCACCGTCTTCCTCCTCCGCTTCTGCTGCATCTCCTCCCCCTCTCTCTCTCTCTAACACATACACAGCCTTCCTCCCACTCTCTCACTATATCTCTCTCTCTCTCTCTAAAACTCTATCAGAGAAATGATCATACGAGGAAGGAATCATATAACGACACCGTTCCTCTCTCTCTCTCTCTTTTGTACTGTAAAATGTATGTAAATCTTGTGTGTATGTATTTGAGCGTGCAGAAGGCAGAGCAGTCGGCTATTTTTCGATTTCTCTCTCTCCACCTGTTTCTGATGGAGTGAGTATTTTACTTTCAGTCCCGTCAAAAGTTATGGAGTAGTAGAATTTACTAATCTTTCTTTGATTAAATAATGGAGTAAACAATAGGGAGTAGTATTTAAATTTAAGTACAGTAAAGTAGAAGCAATCATTAGAGTACTAGTACTATATAGCATTAATCTTTCTTTTTTTGTCATTCGTTGTGGGAGGGAAAATGAGATTCGATCCCGGAATACAGTGTAGGGCATCCAAGAGCTCTACCGCATAAGCTAGCCACCACTAGCGCATTAATCTTTCTCGTTTCATGGAAATATAAATCATTTTTTTTCTATACAAAGTGATTTCAATACTACATTTCATCGTGCCCACAAAATAATAGATGAGATTATTATTAATACTACGATTAGTTTAGTTGTATTGTGTTTAGATAAAAATGTACTACGTAATACAAATGATGGGAGTTATTTTTTATCTTTAGATGAGGCGGGAGTTAATCCGTGAAAAGAGGGCCAACTAACAACATCTTTCTCCCTAGTATTAGTCAATCTCCACATGGATACTAAATTGACACATACTCCACCCTTAGCCACTCCGACCCTTAATTTCATTGCTAACACTCATCGCAATTATGAAAAAAGGGGGACGTGATCCACCCCTTAATCTCGGGTCCGGGATCCCGTAGTGCGCCTCTGCACTACAGGGTTGTAGGGCGACCAAACTATATCATTTTCGCCCCGTTTGGATGCAGCATTAGCCACCCTCATTTGGTAAGCGCCTGGATATGTAATCCCGGGCCCACTTAGTCCGGTGTTTGGATGGTCTTTTTGACCCTGGATTTGGTTCACTATTTGGACTACATCTCCCCCTCCACCCTCGTTTCATAACAACAGGCTCCACCTGATCGTTAGCAAATCGGGGTGGATTTGAGGTTTTTCGTTCCACTTCTACCCCTCCAAATCGAGGTGATTGGCGGGTTTGTACGCGTACTGATGTGGTTGTTGTGTTGTGTTTTGGATTGAGAAGAGAGGAGGAGCAAGAGAGAAGATAAACCAGTCGCCGTTTTCGAACTGGTGACGGAAAAATCTGGGTATCTCGACCTCCTATTCGACGGTTTCACTCAGGTAAATTGACGTACTCCCTTGTTGATCTTGATACAGTATCGATCTGGGTTATTATCTATTTTTTTATTTATTATGTATTTATTGTAATTATAATGAAATTAATCTATTTTTAATATTAAAATAATAAACTGGGGCAATTATGTCATTTGCCCTCTTATCCTACCAAATCCACCTGCCAAATCCACCTTCTCAAAATACAATCCAAACACCTTATTAACAAATCCACGCTTCTTAGGAGGTGGGGTCACCCTCATTACAAATCCACCCAAATCATCTCCGGCATCCAAACGGGGCGTTTGGGTGTCCAAAGAGAACCCCCACTACTTAATCCCTCAAAACTACCTTAATTTAACCTTTTTTATTTGTTGAATTCCAAAATGTAAGCATTTTTCAGTGGGTGTTTATTTTCTTCAAAATCACTTTTGATTTTTGATATCTTCTATACGTGAACATAAAAGTCACTTACGTTAGATTGGGGTTGGTTTGTTTATTTATTTATTTTAGGAGTATAAGTTTTTCACCCTAAAATTTTGTTCTCAAAATAAAAAGTCTACAATTAAACACATTTTTAAACTTCTTAATTTTTAGGCTTCCTTTGGTTTTGTAAAAGTAATGTCCGTTCGAGATGAGAAAGGATTACAGTGTATAAGAATAAGAATAAGAGTTAAGATGTGTAAATTGTCAATTGTGTTTAGAAATTCTAAATGCCACAGGGGCTTCTCACAAAAACACACCTACAATAGTACTAGTGAATGTCCGTGTCTAATGACACAGTGTAAAAACTAGTATTTCTACAAAATAGATGAATTTTATTAGCTAACGTTGTCTTGTACAAATTTAAAGTCAGAGATTTATAAAAGGTCCACAAAAAAATAAAAATATTAATGTTAAACTTGACATAATCCCAAGAGAGAGAAAATGTTATGATTCTAAACCTTTGCACACCTAAAACGACGTAGTTTTGGCCGCCCTACAACCCCGTAGTGCGGAGGCGCACTACGGGATCCCTGAATCCATTTATACTACAGAATAACAAGATTTATGCATGCTCAAGCTCGTCTAATTAATAAAACGGCTCTATTTTATATTTCCAACCACAGCTCTATTAAAGTTTCATTTTTCAAGCTCGTTTAATTTATAAAACATGGTACTTCAAATATAAATCAATCATCCATAACTAGTATAAATTAGAGTTCACAACCATAATAATTCTATTTATACAAAGACCAAGGAATATATGCATATACTCCCACCATCCCTTTTAATTATTGATATTTCATTTTGAGTTGTCCCTTAATAAATATGTGTTTTGAAAAGTTGATGAATAAAAATTTATACAATTATTATTTTTCCCTTTTTAAAAGTTTAATAGATAAAGAGTTAATGAGTAAAAGTGAAGGATGATTTTGGAAAGAGGTGGTAAAAATTGATGTGAAAGGTGTAAATTAGAGGTAAAAGTTAATGTGAAAGGAGTAATGATGATATTTCTTTAATAAGTTGGATTTACAAAGTGACACACTTTAAAAAGGGACGAAGGGAATATTTTTTTTTTTTTAAAAAAGTGTTGTGTATATATAGCTTGTTTTGGTAATTGATATTCACACCCCCTAAATTGTTGTCTACACCCCCTTTTTTGTCTTCTAGTGAAATTATTACACATGAAAATTTCATTAGAAGATAAAAAGAAGGGGCGTGGGTAACAATTTTGGGGGTGTGAAAATCACTCCCCGTTGTTTTTTTTCCCTTCTTAGACTTTTACTTTTTGGTAGCATGAATATATAATGCATATCACTATTTATATTTCATATAGGCCGGGCTTGATTTTAAGAGATATTTCCAAGCCCATCCAATTAACTAAAGTGGCTTACATATTGAATACAACCCAATCCTATGGATCTAAATACATTTCTCAAGCCTTTAAAGAAAAAAGGGTTGGCAGGCCGGTGTGCACCCATCCCTGGTCCCTCTTGTCCAGTAATTAAACATAGGGGTGAACAAAAAAAATCTATAAACCGCCACTCCAGTCCGAACCAATCCAGCCCGAATGGTTTGCTTCAATTTTTTAGTGTCCCGATTTAAAGTAATTATAAACCGTGTTCAGTGGTTTGGTCTGTGAATTTATGTTATAGTATAGTAACATTTTAGAGACACCAAATAAACATAGGCTAAGCCATAGTCAATTAATTTCTTAATCTAATACTCCATTCTACCACCCAATTCTTCCATTGTCAAGACAAATCACCCTAAATTTTTATATGTGAGAACATATTGCGAACGTTAACGGAATAAACCAGAGGGGGCGTTTTGGCAAAAAAATGATCAATGATTTTTGGATTATTAAAGTCCAATAACAACTAGTTTGGCTTAAAAACAAGTCATTGTGGGAGTGGCTCGAAAGGTTAAATAATCCTCCATATTAATAAGCCAATAAGTCAAATAAGCCACACAGATGGCTTATTCAATAGGCGAGAGAAATGGCTGTTCATAAGCCAATAATTCAATAATCAAGAATTACTTTTTTGCCAAACACCCTGAATTACATCCATCCCTCTCTTCACTACAAGACAATAAGCACTCTTTGCTTGCTACTATCTTCTTGGTCAATAGTTCTCTCCTTGCTATATTCTATACAAATAACTATCTCAATTTTAAACGGATCATGGTGCAAAGTCGAAACCGAACGCTAGTTTAATGGATTGGATTGGTTTAGTTTTATGAATTTTATAAAATAGTTTGGTTCTCCATGCAAATTCTCAATAAAACCGGTCCAATCCGCTTCATGCTCACTCCTAAATTCAAACATGTACCCTCACCTCTCTTTCATTCCGAAAACGTATAAAATTGTGGATGAGTCATTGACTCTAACTTTTCCATGTGAAAGTACTAGCAGGGAACTGTCGAGTAGTCTTTGTTGAGAAAGTGTCGTTGCCTTGCCCTTTTAACACTACATGTGGAGTTTTGTGCTGTGGATCTCAAGAAGAGTCCAGATAGCTAGGTTGCATTGATTGGGGAGGATGTCATGCATGTGCTTGAAACTTCTAACCTAAGGCTAACAATGCATTCACACAAGCTAAGCATCTCATATAACGTTGCTGTTACAATGACTATGGATACTGTCGTGCGGTCCTGCACTACAGGATTGTAGTGCGGCATCTGAATCGTTCATCTCGGAACTATGTATGTCAAAATGTTGAACTGGTGATTTGTGGCCACTGAAATTTATTTTATTACTCCTCACCTTGCCGAGAAGACTATAGTGAAGTTCTTTTGCCGAAATCAGTTCTGCTATGAATATGCATGTCCGTGTACGCAAAACGCGCGAACGCATCTTAATCTTTCATTTCAACAAATCAACAGTCTGGATTTTAAACACACTTTACTCTTACCGGTCAAAAAGTAAAGGCCAATCCATACAGTTGAAAATGCTTTTGGATGGTTAAGATGCACCGTATGTGCAGTATGCGTACGCTGGTGTGCGTATGCACAACATTTTTGGCCGAAATATAGAATTAAATGATGTTTCTGGAAGAAAAGCAAACGAAAAGGAAAAAAGAAGTTAAAGAAGAAATAATCTCAATGGGTTGGCCCGGTAGTAGAGGTGTCAAGCGGGCTGTGACTGTTTAGCTTCGTGCCGCGTCGTTCTATTTTTTAATCGGGTAGTGCTGGGCCATTTACCTAATTGTGTCATGCCGTTTTTTAATCGTGTCGTGCGCGTGCCGCCGTCAGCACATCTCCAACCGAGTTTCATCGAAAAAAAAGTTTGTGAAACTATATCTGTATATTCTTATCTATACAATTTTGGAACAAATAATTGTCAAATAGTTTTTGCATTTTCAGCTAATGGTTAACTAAAATATACTAATATTTATAAACACAAAAAGTGTAAAATGTTATGTCTCAATATAATATACTTATTGTTTTCCAAAAAAAAAATAAATATACATACATATAGGAAGAGGATCTTATAAGGGCTCCCTTACATAGCTTATTTAAGGGATTTTTTTTTCAAGACTGAATTTCGACGATCCGAGACGATCCAAACCGTTAGATGTGTTTAAAACATGCTTTTAAGGTCTACCGTGAGGATTCGTAAAAAAAAAAAATACCTGGAAGGGCTTGATCCGAGCATTTTTCGATAAAAACGTACATATACATTTTTTTATCGAAAAATGCTCGGATCAAGCCCTTCCGGGTATTTTTTTTTACGAATCCTTGAGTTCGACCTTAAAAACACATTCTAAACGCATCTAACGGTTCGGATTGTCGAAATTCAATCTCGAATGAAAAATCCTTTACATAGCTTATGTAAGGGATTTATTGTTCCAGACTGAATTTCGACGATCTGAGACAATCCAAACCGTTAGATTAGCGGTATTTATGTAATATACTTATCATTAAGTATGTATCATAATTAGCGGTATTTATGTAATAATTTTAATTCTCTCTCTTTTGTAATATACTTATCGTCTCAATGTATTTAATAAATTAAAAGTAAGAATAAATTTTGTTGGTAGTAGTATTTCTTGGGTTAGCTCTTTCACCTAAGGCCTTAGGTTTGATTTTCTTTACCAGCAACTCTTGGAGTTACCATCACCCGCATGTATGGGTGAAAAAGTTGTGGGAGGGGCTGTAATAAATTAGTTCGAGGTGGGCAAATTGGCCCCAAGCACCTTGCATTACAAGAGAGAGAGCGGAGAGGGAGGGAGAGAGAGAGAGAGAGAATACAAGAAACTAATTTTAGGTACAATTTAAGATTTGAATCCGATGCCGTATCAACCATACGTTGTTTTTTTTTTAAAGCATATTTGGAACCCTAGAACTTTAATATTGTTCCAGCTCTTCTTTGGGTCGACAGTGCCGGCCGCCGACCGGTCAATACCCGTTGGAACCATACTAATTGTAATTTTACTTTTCTTTTAAATGAAAGTGTATTTTATGTTAATATTTTCAATGTGGAGAAATAACACTTGATAAGCCCCAAATATTGTATTTTTCCGGGCTTATCTCGCTTGTCTTGATCACACACACATGCATTTTGTGCTTTTATTCGGTTGATTTTGCGCGAGTTGTGCTTTTGATGAGTTTCAGAAAATCTGAGCTAAAAGGCGTGTCCAAAGCTCCAAATAATCCCCGGTTATACCCGGAAGTACCCGGAGGCACCCAAGTACATTCAAAGCCGAGATGAATCCTTCCCAAGTCCAAATTGAGTTTTCAAGTCATTGGAGGAAGGCTCGAAGCAACCAACGTTCAAGAGAAGGCCGAAAAAGACAACCAAGAGTTAGCCTTCTGGGTATCAATACCCAGAATCTGGGGTATCAATACCTAGCATCTTCAGCAAACTCAGGATGGTATCAATACCCAGAAACTGGGGTATCAATACCCAGAAACTGGGCAACAAAGAAAATTCCAGACTCTCTAGGTATCAATACCCAGAATCTGGGGTATTAATACCCAGCCTCTCCAAGACAGAATTTCTGCACTTTTTTGGAGCCCTATAAATACCACTTTAGGTAAGTTTTTAGGGCACGGTGGGGGGAGACTTTCTCTCTCTACCTCCCTTCTTCTTCCCCACTCTTCTTCTCCACCTTCTCTCTAGATTTTAGGTTTCAATCTTCAAGAACCAAGGCTACAGCCTTCATTAAAGTTGTAAGAACTTCTATTACTTTGTTAATCTTGAGTTTATTTTTATTTTCGTCATGTTTTCCTTAATCACGTTTTTCTCCTTGTTGGTTAATTTAAGCATGTTTGAGTAGTAGTTTAGGCTTGGTCATGGGGTGAAAATTACCCCATGACTTCGGTATTTTGATGGCTCATCACGTTTTTGTGTTTATTGTTGGGTTGTGAATGGATTAAACTCCTATTTTCGGTCTAAACTTAGAGTTGTTAACTTCTTTGATTGGGTGTAGACAA